>JARFOD010036623.1:0-10408 GCA_031763545.1 Mopalia muscosa | reverse complement strand
TTTCTCGCCTCTTACGATCGACCGAGGAAGCCGAGGGAATATTCTGCAGGGCCATGGCCCACCCGCTCCCTCACGGGCGGCCCCAGTGTTTGACAGAGAGTAAATGATAACCTGGGACTAAACAGAAGATTGAGTCCCTGACTGTTCAGTCACTGGTCTGTAATTATTAAAAATTTATATTTCGTATGAATCAATCTGGACAATTTTGCAATAACTTTCCTTTTGTTTTGAATGTAAACAAACTAGCATTTAGAGTGGTAAAATCAGTATGTAATTAATCATACACTAATTCAGTAAAGAACGAATGCATAAATAACATAACAAGCGGTCATTGGGTTAATAATCAAGCATATTCAAACCACTTCTACAAAAGCCTTTTTGACCTAATAAAATATACCCATACAAATGCATATTAAAAGGCAGTAAATGTCTCCAATGTCCGATCATTAATGGCAATAATAACAATTAAAAACCCCATTAATGTAGCTATAATAAAGAATGTACAATTTGAGACAGCACAGCACAATCTGAACTCAGGTGTTATTCGTTGACAGCAGCCGTCTACCAGCATTTTCACACAGGAGGAATCGGGTTGTGTATTGATTTATGTTTCGGTTTGTTTACTGGTTTTATTATTTCACTTATAATAACGTATGGTACCTGTTACCCGTTATAATCCTGCCATCAAGTGTTTCCCTGCCAAGTATATTCTGTGGAAAGGCACGCTTATTAAGGATAAAGCAAAAAAAATGTTGACTTTATTGAGCTCTGTTTGCTGGGTTTCTTCATGTTTAAAGGGGAATCGAGCTCCATCTTGCGTTTAAACACTCCACTTGGATAAATAATTGTTTTTATGGATAACATATTCTGGCCATTTTGCCCAGAGCAATGTTTATTCAATAATCACTTGGCTTAACGTCAAATAATAGAATAAAGAAGTAATAAATAAATATAATATTTGCTTAAGCATAATACACAATTCCTTTTACAAATAAGTTCGTGTCGCTTTATTTTTCTCCAGCGTATTCTTCCACTTCTAGGTACTGTTGATATTTTGTTTCAGTTCAAAAGAAATTAATTGCATATAAAATAAACCTGTTCAAATAGGGTCAACACTAAACCTAACCACGACACGTCTTGTTCTAGTTAAAAAACGACCAAACACAATCCATCTTTATACGCTCCGCTCCAGGAAAATCGGTCGTATTATGGTATGATCAGCGTCCGTATGTCCCTACGGTTGGCTCCCATCCGTTTCCGGAGCAGAACTTGAAAACTAGAAGGCCTATCTTTGTGAAAGTTGTTAGACACATTCACCATCGACTATACTTGGGCCGTTTGCTAAAACGGATTCGCCATTTTTAAATTTTTTTTATTTCTATGGATACAAAGTTGGTTTAAGTTGTAACCAGAAGTTAATTTTGTTTCCGGAGCAGAACTCCAAACTATAAGCCCTTTCTTCATGAAAATTGTTTTGCACATCAACAAGTAACTGTAGTTGTGGCTCTTACTATTACGGATTCGTCATTTTAAAAATATGTCCGTCCGGCTGGATGGCTTCAATCCAGAAGGCCTATCTTTGTAAACATTAGTAGACAAATTCACCATCCATTGTAGTTGAACCTTTTGCTATTACGAATTAATCATTTAAAAAATCTATCCGTCTGTCCCACCGGATGGCTCCAATCATTCACCGGAGAAGACCCCGAAAACTAGAAGGCATATCTTTGTGAAACTTGGTACACACATTCAACATCGATTTTAATTGTGCCTTTTGCTATAAAGGATTCGCAATTTTCGAAAACAAATTATGATATCTATGGATACAAAGATGCACTTGATGGATTTTGTTTTAGGAGTAGAACAAAGATGGACTTAATCACAATCAGAAGTAAATTGTGTTTCCGGAGCATAACTCGAAAACTATATAAAGCCTATCTTTGTGAAACTTGAGACAAATTCACCATCTGTTGTAGTTGTTCCTTAAGCTATTACAGATTCACTCTTCTTTGACTATGTTAGGTTCACAAAAACTCTTTTTGCAATGTGCGTTGAACGTAGGACAGTACTAGTAGTACACACTTTTTCGGTAAATGGTAACCTTGAATTATCTTCTGTTCGACAATGGCATATTCATAAAGAACATCAACAGTCAAACATCAGAGGATAAACATTATTCTTATAAAATCCCAACCCAACCATTTGGCTAAGGCTAAGGACTGTATTCTGGAGGCTTACATATGCGGACTAGGATTGAGAGGGACATTAATTTTCCAACAAAGCAAAGCGCTTTAGGGTAGTCAGCATGACTATTTTATTTGGAAGGCAACGCCGTCACATAAGATAAACACTACTATTTCCCGGAATAGTGTATAATCCGTGTGGTCGATTTTTGTCAACTCTACAGACAGTAACATCCAACGAAACATTCAGCTTTTCCCCAAGTACACCCACGCAAAAATAAGGCATGAGAAGACCATTTGATACCTTTATTGACAAAACAATTGTGTCTATCACAGACCAATATACCGTTTTAGTAAATTCTCCTGAAGATAACATACGATAAGGTTCACTTTACAAAGGTCCTCTACGATAGCCTACGGGTAGCCTTTCAAGTTGTAAGACAAATGTCGGGATCTCTAATCGTCCGTTAAGATCTACGTTAAACTAACCTTACATATTTTGTTCTCTGCCCAGAGGAGATTACACGCCTGTCTTGATAAGTACATTCGAAGTCATTTTTCTTTTGGCATATCATAGGTCAGTTAATTCCACAATACAAGATGATGTCTAATGTGGTTTCCAATTCAAATATTTCTATTCGGAATTATATGTGTGTTGGCCTATTAGATCATCTCTACTTAATATTTATCCTAGATCTTGCTACACACATCGTTACTTGTTTGGGATTTTTTGGGAGTGGGGTAATGCCCTTAAATGTACCCCTCCCCCCCCCCCCCCCTTTTTATGTCGCGTTTGGTATAACACTTGTTCAATGGATAGAATAAATACCATTTTGATTACATAATTGTAATCAATAGTTAATATATTTGCGTCCTAGTCCTACACTGTGTATATTCAATTACATGTACTATTTTCAGAAGAAAGATCGTTATTGAAGTTCATTCTAACTCCGAAATGCTCCTCAATATTAGTTAATTGCGCATTTTCCGGACTAAGCATAAGTCTAAAGGCAGAAATAATTAAGACATCTACAGGTGTCTGGTTATTTCATTGCAACTAATTGACCATTTAAAGTAGTTAACTGCTTGTAACTTAACAACCCTTCAGCAACTGACAGGAGCACACAGCAATGAGATAAAATGATCCAAAGCGAGAAAGCTATAATTGTTTAGTATCAAGCAAATCTGGCTGCCAAACTCTTTTTGCAATGTGCGTTGAACGTAGAGCAGTACTAGAAGTACACACTTTTTCCGTAAATGGTAACCTTGAATTATCTTCTGTTCGACAATGGCATATTCATAAAGAACATCAACAGTCAAACATCAGATGATAAACATTATTCTTATAAAATCCCAACCCATTTTATGTGATCTCTCGCTAAGTCTGTAACTGCGTACTTTTCCATTGTTTGACAGAGGGTAACTGATAACTTTGGATTGCAGAGTTAATTGGGTTCCGGACAGTGTTAAATCAATTGTCGGCAATCATTGACAATTCATATTCCGGCTGTCCTCAATCTAAAAGTTTTCATTAGTAAGTTTGATTTCGTTTTAAATGTTAACAAACTTAGAAGATAGATTGTAATTATTCCTACAGTTGTGCATGAAACAAGTAAATGCATTAATAACGAATAAACGTTTAATTAGATTTACGTTATTGGGCGATAGGTCAGCATATTCAAACTGCCTTGTACAAAAGCCTTTATGAACAAGAACAATATATTGACACTGATGCATATAGCACTGCAGTAAAGGTTATTGCACTCCAATGTCTTATTAGCTGCCGATCATCATTGAGAATAATAGTAATAAAAGAGACATTGTCCCATTGAATCAAATATTAGTTTACACAAGAATGTAAAGGTAGGTTGAATGCCATAAAACATGCAGTGCTTATAGATTGAGTCTAATTACATAATTGCAATCAATAGTTAATATATTTGCGTCCTAGTCCTACACTGTGTATATTCAGTGATTATACAAATTGAAAACCAATTAATTTTTAGGTTTTGTACAGACTTATAGATGTGCAGCTATACCGTGTGTGATTTTGTATACGCGGCTTGATGTTAAAACTCTGCTGAGACGCACTTACCGTTGGGCGGAAAAAGGTGGGTAGCGACTATACGTCTATTAACAACGAGTAATATACTTAGCAAGCAACCAACTCCTACGTTGAGGCAAAATAACTGCAATCCAAATGTCAGGAGGCTTGTACTTTGTGTGGAAATAATCATCAAGGGTGTTAAGTGTTAGCTATAATCACATGACATTTACAAATACCCAACAAAATCAAGCACAATCCATTTTTATAACCCCGATGAAAATCTGTCATATTATGGTATGATCAGCGTCCGCCTGTCTGTCCATCTGTGCATTCGTTTCCAGAGCGGATGTCAAAAACTATAAGGCCTATATGTTTGTAAAAGTTACTAGGCACATTGACTATAAACTGTAGTTGTGCCTTTTGCTGTTACGAATTCATTTTCCGATAAATGGTCCGTCTGTCTGTCCGTCCAGCGTCCTGTGGGGTGGCTCCAATCGTTTCCGGAGCAGATTCGAAAATAAGAAGGCTTATCTTTTTAAAACCTGGTAGACACATTTGCCATCGATTTTAGTTATGTCTTTTGCTATAACAGCTTCATCATTTAAAAAATCTGTCCGGCCGGATGGCTCCGATCTGTTTCGGTAGCAGAACTGGAAAACTAGTAGTTTCGCTAAACCAGACTTCTCGCGAGAACTTCGACTACAGTTCTCATAGTATCAAATGGTCTTCATAGTCTGGTACCAGAGCATACTAAACGTTGCAAAAGGAAAATGGCCGTCATATTGTCCTGGTATCGTACAGTTCGTTTTCTTATTGGCTAATTTTAAAATATATTTACATTAAACCTAAAACATTTGTATTTATTTACAAATCAATTAATTTTTAGGTTTTTGGTTACATTGAATGTTTAAAAATATATTTAAAAATTAACCTATCAGAAAACCAACTGTCCGATACCAGGACAATATGATGGCCATTTTCTTTTGCAACGTTTAGTATGCTCTGGCACCAGACTATGTAGTCGTGATCGAAGTTCTTGCGAGAAGTTTGGTTTAGCGAGACTACCAAAGGATCTGTACCAGGCGGGATTTCTTGTAGAATCTAAACCCAATCCCGATGTTTTTTCATCGATGTCTTATTCCAGAAAAAGTAATGTGCATTAGCAGATACTCTCGGACTTTTTTCGCATTTATACCTGGTTTCGTTGGTTGCGATTTTACGCCCTGTCCCTGGCAGCGCTCCAGTCCAATAGTCCAACAAAACTTCCCTTAACAAAATCCTCAAAAACACAATAACATGAAAGGGCTAGAGAAGCATAGAACCCAAACATGGTAGATTAAGACCGAGCGCGCTTATTTACAGTACAGAAAACGCACGATCTGATGTTGCCACAAATCGCAGAGGATCGCCGGTCGTGCATATGAAGCTTCCAAACATGTCTTTCGTGAAAGTATAAATCACGAATTTATAACGGATTTGCATGATTAAGTATCGAATCTTAAGCATTGACGTTTTTAAATTCACGGGATTTGGGAGCTACTTCCTATTTCTATGCACCAGCCACCAGAACCAAGTCATTTTGAGTGATTCACCGTTCCCACTCTAATTTCATAGAATCGGATCAAAATTTTCGTGGCCAGATCTTCTCTGGCATCTACTTCGTGTGAGGAAAAAAAAACTCATGAGTTTCGCAAACTTCAATGCATAAAATTTGACTTGACAGATGAATAGGTTTAGATTGGTTCATGAACGACATGCCTTTTCTCAGACTAACGAGTGTTGGCAAAGTATGGTTCCATGGATATCACATTTGTATGTTCTATATTTTAGAGAAGCTCGTATGCCTCGACTTGATTGATGAGAGTAACTTAATTTTTTTGGTATAATCAAGTTTACTCTGTGAGCTTATTTCGTTCACAACAGCATATACAAAAGCTCGACAAGAACATAGTGTTTTTAAGGAAGAATCTATTTTGCACACCTGTCAGTGTTGTTATTTGTTGAATACTTGTTGTGTCGTCTTACTGTTTTTAAGGACAGTGCTATAATTAATCATGTTATAACCAACATCACGCGACACTATATAAGAATGATGTATGAGGCTGGCTACCGGATGTAAAAAGATAGCATAGAAGTACAAAATGAGAGATATTGCCATAGATATATGTTTTAAATAGAATAGATTGTTCACCGTAGCTGTATAATTTAATACTTTTTAAATCTTGCTGAACCTTTCAGGCTAAAATTATAAATGTTTTCATCCATTTAAACTTCACCACGAAGAAAAAAATTACTGGCAGTCATTGGCGAGGTGTTGGAGATTAATGGGACTTTTGCCTTGACGCGCTATTTTCAATCGTTCCCTAAGAGGGAAATAGGTGAATACGCAGATCATATATACAAATGAAGAATAAGACAAGATAGCACGTGCCGGATTTTGTCCATATTAGATCATACGTTGCCTCAACAAAACCCATTTTGTAACCACCATGTAAAATCTCACTTTTCAACGCCGACTTGGAAATTTGGGATAAACCCGCGCAATCAGTATCATACCAGTCAGTCACAAGACGGCGCCCTGCTTCAAGCCACAATTACGAAAAATCCAGCCGCTTAAAAATTGGAAAATGTTTTATGTGGATCAACTTTTAATTAAAACAAATCTTGATTTAAAAATAATAAAATTTGTTATTATCTGTAAAAAAAGAAAGTGCATAAATCTACAGCTGCATGACATCATAGCATAGTCCCGGTGCTGAAGGATTATGTCAATCTGAGATTTCAATTGTAATTAATCGATACCATGGAACTGTATTGATTGTCCATGGCTAAAACGCTTTAATTCATACAACCAACATCGTCCCATTGAGTATCACTAGGATCGTGCTGATTTGCGCATCGCCATCGAATAATATTCAGACGAGCATTCACCAACCATGCAATAAGGTGTGTTTAAAATATTCGCCACTATTCTGCTCACTTGTATTACTGCATTATGATTTTAGCACGTTTAACCGAAGTGTCAGCACTTTGAGTTGAATTGAGAGGTCATATATATGTCTTTATATGACCAAAGAAAAGCGTAATTATCCTGTATTGATTTGATTAGTGTAAACAGCATATATAACTATATATATATATACAACTGTATATGATGAATACCAATTAAAAAGTAATTAACTGTAAGCAATTGATAAGAAATGTTATAGTTAATGAAAAAGTACTTTCCTGCGCACTTGAATTCCGGATGTTGATGTCGCTTCTTCATTCACGAGTTCTCAGATGAAGATTGAATAATAATGTGAACTTTTGAACCCATAAATCAAAGTGACAGCCATACAATTTGTATAATTTGATTTATAACTAAAACAATATTTTTTAATAATTCTTAATATACATATGAAAAAGCAATCTATACATCACGACTTTCTGAAGGTTTACAGTTTGGTTGTAAAGCGAAGTCGTCATTTATTCATGTAGCTGTACAGTAAGATGCACAAATTTCCTCAATCATTTCTTTCAATTAACATTATTTGTTTATGAAGTACAGATTAAATTTTAAGCTATATTGTGTACGCACATAAATAAACTTTCATTCTTGATTGAAACAAATATTTAACTTTCTATACAGTAAAAACATATATAGGTACACATTAAACACAGGTCCATCAACTCCCAAATGTTATTGTAGGCCTGCTTACACCATTAAAAATTGGAAATTTAGATAGTAAGTACTTGTTCTTACTTGTTCTGACAGCGGTCAATGCAGTTAGTAATTGGCCTTTAAATAACAGCAAACAACAAGTAAGTAACTGTGCGTAAATGAACAACGGACCATACAATTAGTAATAGTTCTGTAATGAAGAAGGGACAAAGCAGTAACTGTTCGTAAACAAAGAAATAACGATGCAGTAAGTAATAGTTCTTTAATGAACAGCGGATAATGCAGTAAGTATTTGCTCTTTAATGAATAGCAAACAATGCAGTTAGTAAGTGTTCGTGAATCAACAACGGACAATACAGTAAGTAATTTTTCTTTAAAGAACAGCAGACAATACTGTAAGTAACTGTTCGTAAACAAATAAAGGACAATGCAGTAAGTAACTGTTCCTCAATGAGCAGCGGACAATACTGTAAGTAACTTTTCGTAAACAAATAAAGGACAATGCAGTAAGTAACTGTTCCTCAATCAGCAGCGGACAATACTGTAAGTAACTTTTCGTAAACAAATAAAGGACAATACAGTAAGAAAGTGTTCTTGAATCAGCAGCAGACAATACGGTAAGTAATTCTTCTATAAAGAACAGCAGACAATACAGTAAGTAACTGTTCGTAAACAAATAAAGGACAATACAGTAAGTAACTGTTCGTAAACGAATAAAGGACGATGCAGTAACTAATTGGTCTTTAACGAACAACAAACAATGTAGTAAGTAGCTGTTCGTAAATGAACAACGGCTAAAGCAGTAAGTAATTGTTCTTTAATGAACAGCAGACAATGCAGTGAGTAATTGTTCTTTCATGAACAGCGGACAATGCAATAAATAATTGCCCTTTAATGAATGGCAAACAGTGCAGTTAGTAACTATTGGTTAATGAACAACGGACGATGTAGTAATCCATTGTTGTTTGGGGAACAAAGAACAATGCAGTAAGTAATAAGCAACAGACAAGGCAGGAAGGAATTGTTTTTTAATAAACAACGGCTAATACGGTAAGTAATAGTTCTTAATGAACAACGAACAATGCAGTAAGTTATTGTTTTTTTAATGAACAAAGGACAATGCGGAAGATAATGATTATTTAAGGAACAAAGGACATTTCAGTAAGTAATTACCTTCAATTTCAAAATGATATCCTCATTGAACGTTAAATCATAACTTTGTATTTTGTATTTTTTACAAATACATGCAAAATTTGCAGGTAAAAATTGTACCATCAAATATTGCTGTAGAATTACAGCATTTTATGTCCGTAGTTTTACAGTCGTTAACACCAGTTATGGCACGGTACTGTTACTATCATATAAACAGTTGTATAACAGGTTCTGTCAATTTAAAGGTTTTGTTGTACTATATTACACTAGTTTATGCTGTTTCTCTACAGCTTAAAATGTTGTTAGTAAAAATACTTTTGTCAGATAGATAAACATTGTTCTTTGCTGTAAATGAACAATACGGACATGTGAATATGCATGGTATATTTGTTGATGTGCAGTTAATAACATAGGGGTAATCTAACCAGGGCTAGAAAAATGTAAAGATAATCTTGAAGTGCTGTCTCTGATGAACCAAAATCTAATTAAAATCAGACCTTAAAAACGCTACAGGTATTTTATTGAGATCTAACGCAATGAACGCACCTTCAACTTCGATTGCGTTATTAAATTGACCAATCACAGAGCTGCTTCTCAACTTTACTTGCAAAAGCCGAAGATTGCCGCCGACGAATCGAGGTTTCCCGACTGTGTATGTTTACATGACCAACGGATATATACACATATAATCAACAAACACCATTTAAATAATAATTTAGAACAACTTCTGCATGTTTTGGCTGAATTTGTTGTTTACCATGACCCCGTGTTATCTGTGTTTTTATTGGACAACTGAAACTGTGAACTTTCGTGAACCCCAATAAGCTTGACCTAATTGAACAGTATAAGTAGGGCGATTCCTATATAGATCTCAATATAGCGACAAACAAATCACAGGGGTCGATTTTGCGATCTGATTTTAATTAGTTTCGTACCGAAATAGAAACAACAACTGATGACCTTAATTGGAATGTTTGTGAGAATAACGAAATGTAGTTTTCTCCAGTTGAAAATAACTTTGTTTTTTTTTTACCATGGCGTAATACTCTACAAATAATCTCTGGGTTAAATTAATTTGCTGTAAAGAACTTATGATGAGTAGTCCTCAACGAAAGGGTATACTAATGCATTTGACGGGTTTCTGCTATTTCTACCTATATATATGGGCCTACGTGGGGGTGAAGAGAGAGCTTACTAGTGTGTGTGTATTGGGATAGAATTTCAATAGAACATAAGAGATGCTGGTTTTTATGTATTATTGCTAGTTAATGTCGACAAATTGGAAATAATTTTGAACAGTTGTGAATATCATGTCACGAGGGGGCGGGGATTATCCGGAGGGACAAATGCCTGACCCCCCCC
>JARFOD010036612.1:0-10408 GCA_031763545.1 Mopalia muscosa | reverse complement strand
ATAGTGATAACAAGAAATAGCAATATGCATAGAACTGCAGAAGACAGACAAATGGATAACAAAAGAATGAATAAATATATCAACACCAGAATGAGACCAGCATAGCTACACCTTATGGGGATGCTAAATCCAAAACATAGACTTGATTGGAATAGCGGTTTCCAAGATGAGCCGATAACAAAAATGTATAAATTAGTAATATGCGTAGAACTGCAGAAGACAGACAAATGGATAACAAAAGAATGAATAGATAGATCAAAACCAAAATGAGACCAGTATAGCTCCACCTTATGGGGGAGCTAAATCCAAAATATGGACTTGATTGGAATGGAGGTTTACAAGATTAGCCGATAACAAAAATGTGTAAATTACGGACAAATGGCTCAATTAAAGACCAACAGACACAAACAGAAACCAAAAGGTAACCTGCAAAACAAGACCATGTAGGGAAGCTTTGAATAAAATATTAATGTCATTGGAACAGCAGTTTCTGAGATACAGTGATAACAATAATTGCTATGGGACGGACGGACGACGGACAGAGAGACGGACGGACGGGCGGACGGACGGGCAGACAGACATGCGGACGGACCACGGAGAGTGATGAGAATAGCGCAGTCAGGATGACTGTGGGCTAAAAACGTTAGTACCAATTGTTGAATACCGGACTAAATATATACTCCTCCACTTATTTGAAAATAGGAAATCACCCGAAGTAACTATCAAGCCATTTTCGTAAATACATATAGATCATCCATCTATCTATTACTGGGAGCAATGGAAATAGTGAAAAACGTTAGCACCAATTATTGTATTACCGAGGTCACTGGAAACAATGGCAAAAGATCAGCACCAATTGTTGCATTGGCGGGGTGACTGGAAACAGTGACAAAACGAAAGCACAAATTCAACACACTTCAGTCAGGTTATCACCATTCTCGTCCTGGTGAGCTAATTGGTGATTAATGCCGTCGACGTATAGTATAAACAAGTTTCACACTTTTAATAAATCAACTTTTGATATAAGGAGGACTAAAGCAATATATAATGACCTTCAAATTGATGTGGCTGTTTATCGCACGACCACGTGGTCAAATTAAATCAATGGAGGATCCGGAAGCAGGATATGGCCATAATGTCAATTTTTTAAGAATAAACATGTCTATGAGTTAAACTATTTTTCTAAATAAATGCATTGAATTTATCAATGCATCAATTCTCCACATAAATTCGAAGCCAGATAGCAGTCAGGCGTTCGTCAGTTCTTAAGGTTATATTGAGAAGGTACCAGTCAGGCAATCGTCAGTTTATTAGGTTATATTGAGAAGGTACCTGTCAGGCGTTCGTCAATTCATGAGGTTATATTGAGAGGATACCAGTCAGGCGTTTGTCAATTCATATGGTTATATTGAGACGATACCAGCCAGGCGTTTGTCAATTCATATGGTTATATTGAGACGATACCAGTCAGGCGTTTGTCAATTCATATGGTTATATTGAGACGATACCAGCCAGGCGTTCGTCAATTCATGATGTTACATTGAGAACATACCAGTAAGGAATTCGTCTTTATAATTTGGTATTGACCGATTCACAAAGCTATAACGGAATATTACATAAATATTTTTGACCACATCGGAGCCATGGAGCAAAGATGTTAACGGTATCGATGGTACTTTGACCGTATATCAACCCATGTCATTCCCAGACACCATGTGTTGTTGACATGTACACAGAGGTTATCAAGGTTAAGACTATCGAGCGGTCTATATTCCCCACATAATCTACAGATGACCATTTGTGCCAACAAACGTGTCGTGGCAACAACTGCATTTATAACAAGCTGGAGTGTCTCCCGTGCCATATGGCAAGCCGTTTTATCACTTCTATCTTTAAGTTTTGCTTTTATTTTACTTCAGCATATGTGAAATTATTTTCCACAAAAGTAAAACTTTCTAGACGAATGCAAAGATATTGGAATATATCCCACATGCTGTGCAAGTTTAGCCTCAGCAGGGCGCTCTCCTAAGTCGACACATTTGATTAGTTGGTCCATGGTAGCGAGACACAACAAAAACAAAACAAAGCGCAGATATATAGGTTATTGAGTGCAGACTACCAAAAGCCGAACACTAGCATATATTTACAGCCAACAATTCAAAACCATACAGAAATCCTTTCAACATATTTGAAATTCTTTTCCATATAAGTAAAATAAAGACCAAAACCTAAATATTTCACGTATGTGGAAAAGAATTTCACTTGCGTAAAATAAACTTTTTTTTTAATATGTATAAAAGAGTTCCACTTATCAAACAAACTGAGAAAGGATTACTCCCCACGACAAGGGACCGTATCTAACCTTCATTTATGCCCCTATGTCGTCTTGTGTAGACGGGTTTCATGATAAGTCTGACATTTGTGGTAAATCTTATTAAACAAAAATATCATTATTGTGTTTGTTTGGTTGTTTGATTGTGGTTTAACGCCGTACTCCATTATTTTGGGGAAAAAATATAAATTACATGCAGTATCATGGCTTGTAGCTGTCCGGAATGTAACAAGTTTTTAATTGTGCCCTGATAACATTTAATAATAAGAGTTGCCACCAATGTCAGACTTATGATGAAAACCTTGATAATATAAATAAAATTATTTGCGAGAAATTAGTGCAATGAAGTTTTTCATAGGCATTGACGCTAAATGAATTTTTTATTTTTTTTTTTTATTTAGCGCAGCAAGCATACGCCTAATGAAATATTTTCCTTTTAATGTCAAAAATCGATGTGATATGAAATATTTTTCATTTAGCATTGAAGTCCTCTGAGGACTCCGGCGGTAAATGAAAACTTTTACATATGGCGTCGATTTTTCATTTATAGTTGCAACAGCGGGCCATCGTTTAAGATCTGTAATTTCTGTTTCCAATACGATTTTGGAATACACAAGCACCAGTTGAGTCATCAAATCATGTGCTGCTAAGTTGTTCTTGTTGGTCAGCCAATTTTGAACTATTCAATGATAGATCAGTGAAGTCTGCTGTACACAGGATTCGATGACTCAACTGGTGCGTGTGATCCTTTTATTGGATGATAACCAGAGTTACGATCAGATCACGAAAATGGAAATTAATGTATTGTATTACACACAAAGAGTTTTACTTATTTATAGAATATGGTTTTTGGGTGGTCTTCTCCTTTAAGGCCCAGCTTCCCTCTGTATCAGACAGGTTGTAACCCATTCTCTTTCGCAGACATATTCATTTATTAATCCCTGTATATCGGAAATACTTATATGTAGGCTGATTTATTCATAACCCATGCTAAATGTCTTGTTAGCTACATTTTAACACTATTTTATACACCATATTTGTGGTCGTTACATTCTCTCGATATGTTTGTAGGTTACCCATAACACAACTCGAGATTAAGGTGAATTTAGAAACTTGTCTCTGGGAGTTATCTGGAACATAAGATGATTTTTCGATTTTAATTGATCTACATCCCTGTGCCAGTGTGATTGCTTTTAGAAATATATAATTGGGTGTTACGCATGTATGTTCGTTCTTTCGTGCCTCAATCACAGGTAAGTCGGGAATCGTTTAAAACTTGTATTATTTTTGTAAGAGAAATATATTCTATGCGCACAGAATCTCAACTTATATGGTCATTGTATTGCATGTATCGTTGTATTGCAGTACCTCATCAAATCTATCGTAAATCAATAATTCCGTAACTTCAATAACTGTCCAATTTATCGGGTGAAAATACGAACATTTTCGTTCGTGAGTTCGATATTTTTACAGGTAAGCTCCGGTGTTGCCGCTCATATTAGGTACCAACAGTTCCACTATGCCGAGCATCGTTCTATAAAACTGACAGCTTCATAAATATATGCGCAAATATGACGTCACGTTGAATTAAGCCAGTCATTGGTTGACCTAGAGTTGTTTGTCGCGTGAATGGATTCGATGAGTTTCGCGCAGTCGTTCTCTCTCTTTTAATGTTTTTCCTCTCAGCTGCAGTTAGCCTATACAGCCACTACAGCGCATTGTCAGATGTGGGCAAAGCGATCTCGCACAGCCTGTGGTTTGTTTATACACAGAAAACATTTGGGTCAGACTAGCGTTTCATCCCGTTCAGTCCGTTTCATCTGACTGGGCTTTAATACTATATACATTGAAGTATACCGGAAGACATTTTCCTGCAGTGAATTGGAATTTACAAAAAAGAGTATTTCTGTTATAATTCTATGTGGAAAATTTAGACACTAAGGCCTACTTGGTGTGAAGGCAGAGAACCTTCCAGTAATACATTTTTATCGACAGTCACAGTGATCATAGACCTTCGGACATCATCTCGTGTTTTGACCACTTCGGCCTCTCTTCTCTGATCATCACAAATCGATTTTCTCTCTAGCTGCATCAGTTAACAGGAACGGGTCTGCTGGATTGCGATTTACCGCTCTTTCCCTCCATCACATATTTTACGCGTGAGTATGGCCTCCATAGTTGGATATTATGTATCCTAGCTGGTGTACATGTATGTCATTGTGTGTCAAGTCGTTATTTGCTGTGTTCTATTGGTTTATGTAGTCTGATTAAGTTCTTAAATAGCTCTTAAATCTGAAACTTTAGCAAAACTATATCTCTCTCTGTATTTAACTGTATCGCTTTATGAATATAGACTTTGGATTATTGGTTATATATATGTAACGTTATAGATATATTTTAATGTTTAGATGCATATGGGACTAATTTGCTTAGGTGTTTTATCGACATACTCTAGCGCTAAACCGACGACCCACCCGGCTCAAGACACCCCCAAAACAGCTGGATTAATGAGGCACATCGTGTACCTTTAACTGTAATAGAACGCTTCAAACCTATAGAGTTGATTGTTACATATTAAAGATGATAAAACTGAGGGTAAAATATAACAGTAAAGAAAATACTTAAATATTGAGGAAACAGAAAAGAAATCTCGGGACTATAGGGCTTTTAAAAAAAGTTTCATTTCTATTAAAGCTCGTTATAGTAATTTCATATTGTAATCGTCTATTATACTTCTTAGTAACATTCCTTTGGTGTTAATGTCTTATAACTTCATATACCGATTAAATATACGACCTTTTGCCTTAATCAGCTTTTAACCGACGGAAAAATTGACATTTTAATGGAATGATAAAGGGCGCTTTTATATTTGAAATGAAAAGTCGATTTATTTTACACTGTGCATTAAATGCTGCAGTTTCAAGCTATATAAGTATTAAGACGACGTTTAAATGTGTAGCAGTATAAGGTAACATGTGAGAAGTTCAATCCTGCTCTGTTGACTTGTATGATAAGAAGCTGAACTTGGAGCAAAAATTAATGAATTTGACATGCTTACTTAACATCAATGCCGGAATTTGAGTAGATATTTAATCCGCTGACTTTGACAACGCCCTTCCATCGTCCATGCATTGCACACACCACTTCTCTTCTTTCACACATCCTAGAAGCGGACTAGCTATAGCCTACTTGATGTCACGTACATGTATGGCCGTGTTCCTTCTATTGTAACAGTTCTTCGTGCCTTGGAAGATGTCATAAAAAGCATATTTTGTACTTGATGCTAATAGTTGTCATTAAAATGTGAACGAGTTTTTCCAATCACAATGTATAATGAACCGGGCACCTGAAACTGTTAGCCCCTCACAGGTGCCATTTGCCACAGATTGCGAAATGTGCAAACAAACTCCTTTTTAAGTGAAACAGGGTTATATTTTACCAGAGATGTCTTATAGTAGACCTATTTAGGGTGGTTACTGGTGTAGAGGATGCACGGGGAGGGGGTGGGGCGGATTTGTACCGCTGAAACCCTCGTAATTATTGATTCCTTTATCAATAGATTCCTATGGACCAGGATGTTGTGGTATACCATTATTCCCACAACCATTAACACTATCAATTATATCTGCAGTCATAATATCAACTAATTCAGAATACACACGGCGTGACGACCCAACAGCGAGCGAATACCTACCTACATTTCGCTTCGGCGGATTTAGGTATTCAGAGAAGGCAGCATATTAGGCAAGCATTAGGCATGCATACTCCATAAAATGTTCGACTCAGAAAATGGCTCGCTTCTGTTGTTGTTGCTCAGTTGTCTTAACACTAGTTGTTTACCCCCTAAATTGACTTGCTGAAGAAATCGTCGCCTTGTGACTACCCGGCAACTGATGTAAATTTAGAGAGAGAAATCATGTTAGGGCATATCGACTTAGTTCGAAGTCAAACGGTGAGGACCAGATTGTAAATTCCTACAAATTATCAGTCATATACAAATCAATCCTCTATAGCCTCTGATTAAAAAAGCCCGTTTCTCGGGGATTGTCGGAACAGGGTCTACTTTTTAACATCCAATTAAAATCAACCGTTTCTAGTCGTAATCGTAATAGAGTTTGATTGCCTGCCGACAAAATTAGTTTTCAGACAGCACATTAAACGGCACGGACTCCAACCATTACTCCATTCACTCGAAGTGCACCACGCCCATATCATATGATACCTGAATGGAATTGTGTCCAAATTCGACCCGTATTCAACTACTTGCCTTATCTCTTGTGGTTGACTGGCAAACCATCAAAAGAGGTAATTTAAGAATTAAATGAAATACTTCCTCGCACAGAAGCGCATTGACCTGGCTCTACTTTGCGAAAGGATATGGCGCGAGAAATCAAAATAACCATTGTTTGCATTTTGTAACCATCAAGTACCATCTAGCTTTTTAACGCGGACAGGGAACTTTGGCATAAACATGCACTATTGCTGTCTTACCAGAAGGGGCTCTACTTTGCAGGTGCATAAAAATTGAAAATGTGTTATGTAGGTCAAGACAAAATTTAATAATTTAATTCACTTAAAATGATTAAACTTGTAAGTTTCTTTATAATTTGTGTGTTTGCTTGATTTGGTGACTGGTATCTTGGAATTTGATTGATCAACAGCTGATTGACATCAAAGCATAGTCCCTCTGTATTTATGCAACTGCAATTTGTCTTGCTATGACCGCACAATTTACGCCGTTTAAGCGAATATCACTACATGTACACATTCAAAATGGTTCTAGGTTTATGACCAAGCGGGCTGTACTTAAGACAAGAAGATAAGCCTGCTCCCGGTTTTAATCAAATGCATTGGTTTCTGGACTATCAGCAGAGTTACAATGATAACCCAGACTTATATTACAATCGAACTATTTTATTGGGTATGTTCGAATAAAAAATGGATACAAGAGAAACGAAAATGTAAAGGATATTTTGATTACGGTTAAACTTCCGTCTGTGTACGACAGCTTGTAATACAAGTTTGCAGTTTGGTCTATTCCAAACCCATGACGAAAATCTTGTTTGTTACGTGTTTATCACATATCTTCTAAACCATTCAGGTTTATTGCCTAGTCTCGAAATGCAGGTAGCGTAGGGCAGCAATAGCACTCGAGATTAAAGTCTATTTAGTCACGTGCCTTCATGGGTTTATCTAGAACCTGAAATTGTTGTTGTTGTTTTTTGTTTTGTATGGGTTTTTTTTTTAGTCACATTTTACAAATATTACAGCCGCTGGTCAATGAGCCTAACTGTCAAGCTACATACAATATCATACTTGGTCCTGTGAACTATACTAGAAGGTTCGTGAATACCCGATACACCCGGCAATAGATGATTCTAAATGAATACAAGGTTTAGGTGTATACGTGAGTTTATCAGCCGAGTGGTTGATATACATAACGTGTGTTTAACATACCAATGTATATCACGTAGATATAGGGTCTGTATATTTTCTCCCACGCTTTGATACGGTGACCTATATAAAGTCAGCTGTTTATATATGTTTAAAAATAGCGAAGAGAACAGAAAAACCATATTTATTCGAATATAGATTCGAAATAATGTTAATGTGTCATTTTTCCTATAGTAAAAAAAAACCAACAAAGTTTTGCTCTGTGTTCTGCACGCGTCTGTTTGTGTTCACACAATCGTCTGTACTTTGCACGATCCGACGTTCGCACTTGTTATGCCTCAGATAAAGCTAATGTCTGTCTAAGCACTTGCAGGTATAGATATATTTTTTCATACACAGGACCTTGTCTTTGATGCACAGTATTCGCAGGTTGGGGTGAAAAACAAGAGCACGAGTTCTTGGAGATTTATCAATTGGCACTATTTACTCAATTTTGTCGATGACTAGCAAAAAAAAACGTGCTTTTTTGCTAATTGATGCGCCGCAAACGCAATGTTGTAAATTTCCTTATAATATTATCAAAAATAATTAAAACCCTTATTTAGAAGAAAACATAAGCTGTTTGGAGAGGTGACTGGCTAATATAGGAGTAATCACCCGACGATAGAACATATTAAGTTTAAACTTATTGCCAAACTTCAAATGCCTATTTTAGACACTTCCTTTTTTGGTAAACTACATAAAAACTTGCTTATCTCTCGAGAACAATTCGCCCTATATACTTAAAATTTGCTGCATTTAAAAGAGGATAATTTGGAAAACTTCGTCTCGTTTTATTATAGTTCAACTTTATTTTTTCTAAAGTTCTGATAGATATTTTTACGGTTTCTTTGGTTGACGACAACATAAACACCACAGGCAGTTGCAGTTTTTATTAGTTCAAGTGGTATTCTACTAGATAAAACAAATTTGAAAAAGTTAATTACAAACTATTCAAACTTTTTTTCTGTCTATATTAATTCAATTTGCAATAACTTTCTCAATTATTATCGGACCGTCACAAAATTTAAATGTTTGTTATCGTGACTATCAAAGCTTCCACAAATATATACTTATATTCCGGCCCATAATGACCTTCGACAAATTATTTCTCTGAAGATTGACACGGAAGATAAGTAAAACTTTAAAATAAGTTAATGCGGTATTCACCAGCAATATCTACAACCGAAATCTTCTCCTCATTCCCGGGCTTCACAGTAGCGTGTTTTATTGAAATAATAATACTAGGATGCAGTCAATGTGATAAGGCCAGCAGAACTAGTTAGTGATTCTGCTCGGCTCCTGGTTGCCATGGAAACCACTAACACCAGACCGGGAAAATTGTAGTTTCAGTTCAGGGCGGTATATCGATGAAATCTAAGGATATAATTTATAGTTACACCAAGAGACCGTTAATTATGACCACAAGAGTGTACAATTTAAGATATCGATGCTTTATCATGACATGGCTTATAAGAAGTCCAGTTGTAGTAACCCCCGATCTATATATTTGGAAAATAATCTCGTTTGGTTGATGTTTTTTTCAAAACACCATCAGGACAAAGTGGTCATATTTATTGAAGCACCTCTGAGTGCGTCTCTAAATACCAATAAATCAAACAATCAATCTGACCGGAACCAATTGAGATAATATCCCCCAAAAAACGATATCCCCAAAACAGTTCTGACTTTAAAATAATAAACCAAAAGAAAAACAAATAAATAAACACCTTTATGTGTGAAACCTTTGTCCACTTTAAATTTTTTAAGTGAATAGTTCTTTCTTATTTATTAATTTTTTTGTTTTTTAATAATGAAAATGAAAGCTGGTGATCTAAACAAAACAATAGCCGCTTTAAAAGGTACGTATTCTACCAATGCAATGTATTCTAGATTACTCGCTGTATTGTGGGAATGGACTTTGTGATGTATTGATTATTCTGGAAGTAATAGTACTCAGCCTGGTCAGAAGGGAGTCTCACGTTTGACCGCTCGATCCTTACATCGCGTGCTCTGTGTTCCGACCTAGTTTTATATGTTTATAATAAGTGGCTATCCTCTGCATTTGTTTACAATTGTAAAATACCACTGCGTGTAATGAAGGAGTTCACGTGAAGTCCTAATTCCCCCATTTGTACCTTAATGTCAGTGATTATATGCGCCAGCTAGCAAATTGGTCATTATCACGTGCTCCAGGACTTTAAGCCGTCTAGCTGTTATGGCTCTGATCTATCCATGTATGGAAGCTGAAACGAGTCTTTGCGATGTTTTATCAGATTATCAGTTACTAAAGAGTCTTTAAGCAGGTTAATGACCCCAATATCTCTGATATTTTTAAAATCTTTTTCAACCATATTTCTAATGGACAGTAACTTAATCATTTAATAAAACCGTACTGTGAGAATCTCTCCTGATATTTTGCAATAAAATAATCCCACTAGCACAAGGATATGTGTAAATATATATACACTTTGTAACCACCAAGTAGACAAGTACTATTTACCTTTTCAACGCAGACTGCAGGGTTGGTTAAACCCGCGCCATACCGTTCTTTCCAATTGGTCACGGCCCTGTGAGGGAGCGGGTGGGCCATGGCCCTGTAGAATACTCCCTCGGCTTCCTCGGTCGATCGTAAGAGGCGAG
>JARFOD010036611.1:0-23869 GCA_031763545.1 Mopalia muscosa | reverse complement strand
AGAGATTGAACAATGAGAAGAACAGAGATAACGATTGATTTTTACGATATTAAAAACCTGATTTCATGGGATTATGATTTTTCTGATAATCACGTTAGGCGGTCATTACCTGATGGTAAAACCACATTATTTTACTTAGAGCGTTTTTTCACAGCGAGTAAATTAAAAAAATATAGAAGCAAATCACATTTTGCTAAATGCGAACTATCTAAACAAGCATTACCAACCATAGAAGAACTTCTGAATAAGACGTTAAAAACGTATCAGGACACAAAAAATTTACTAGAAAAAACCGCAAAGAAGCTCCCCTTTAAAGACATCCTTAAACAAGAGTCTAAACAGCACGTAGAGCACATAAAAATTGAAATATTACCTTGTGCCCCTGCTTTGTCTTTTGTTCGTATAAATCAACTCTGCGATGAATCTATATCACTTCTCAAACAAATACATCTTAGCGGCTCTATCACGACAAAAGAATATTATCAGCAGAGAAATAATATCTACAAAGACCTTAATAAGCTGAAAACAAGCATAAAAAAAATTGTTGATGGGATTGGCGAAAAAGTTAAAGCGATAAAAGAAAGTGAACCGCAGAATTAAAATCTAAAAACCTTGACCAGGGAAACACTAAAATCAAAATTAATCCCACAAAAAAAAGCCGAATATAAAATATTCGGCTCTGCTCCTTTACAGGGGATTAATCAATAGCTCTTGCGATATCGAGACACTCAGGATGAGAATTTAGAGCATAATCACGTAACGCATAATAAAGTTTTACATAATATTCATATAACTTCTCGTTTCTATCTGCATACTTCCAAGTAAATTCATTGAATACATAAAGACTTACAACTATTCCAAAAGCATCTTTTGATAATTCACCTTGGAAATAGTTACCAGCCCAAGAGCATTCAAAACTATCTTGAGGTATTGAGTGAGGTATAACATAAAAAGCACCGTTAGAAACCTCTACACTTTCCCAAATAGTATCACCATACACAGATTCAGAAACATGAAAATCACTATAAGATAGTTCTTCTGCAAAGTGAAAAACTCGATCCCAAAACGAAATTACAGATGTACCCATTTTGGATAAAAGATAAACATTACGTTCTTTAGGTTCGATTATTTGGCGAGTAGTTAAGATATTTTGAGTTGTCATTGCATTACCTCATAATGAGATAAGCGCCCCTAGGGGTGCTTATCCCTAGGTTTAAGTTGATAAATTAAGCGTTTAATCCACTGGTTACGCTTGCTGTGGAGTAGTTATCTTTGCAAAAAGATAACAATAAATCCAGTAATAATTTTTTAATTAACTATCGGGTATTTCAACTAGAAATCCTGTGTTATTCGTATCTATCACAGACGTTTTATAGCCTTGCTTCGCTAACTCATCAAATGTTACCTTAGAAGCATAGAAAAAATCATCACTTTCTAGAGCTAAATCAGTAAGATCTATACTAAATGTAGTATGCCCCACTCTTATTTTTTTATTTATTTCGTCAAAAGTCCTTTTAAATATAATCCTCTCTAATTCTGCTTTTGCTGTATTTGCTATATCCCTTGCGGCTGACGCTGAAATCACATTATTTGATGGTATTTCATTTAAAATACTAAGTTCTAATCTTTGGACTATTTCAGCGTTCATAGAGCGAGAGTTTTTCTTAGCCACTATCTCTATTCTATTCTTTAATTCAATAGGTAGTCTTATGCGTAATTGTGGATCTTCTCTGCTCATACAATAAATTCCAAAGTAACAAATAAGTAATTGCTGGCAAACATAGCATCACACAAAAAACAAGACAAATAGATGTTAGCCCCCATTTTTTAGCTCAATTGCAACCAAACAAAAAACGCTCAATAAATGAGCATTTTTTGTAATAAAATTACAGCTTATATTTAGGTGTTTTATGAGGTAATTTTGTCTAAAAATACGATTTAGGGTCTTTAGTATTGATGGACGGGCAGTTTTAAGGTGTAAACTCACCCGTTTAACATAATGTGTCTTATGAGAACCTCTTTTTTTGACCAGTTAACTAAATTTCTTCTTCTATTGGTAAATAGAAATATACAAACTCAACATCTGATTCTTTCCAGATTGTTTTTAGATTTTCACAAAGCGGATATAAATATTTAATTACAAAATTTTGAAATAAAATTTCCGCTGGATCAATACTAGCTTCAACATGTAATTCGTCATTTATTTTACAAAGTTGATACTCTTCCCCTAGCTTATTAAATATATTTTTTGCTCTATCAAAATCATCACCAATATTTATTTTCTCATTGAAAACTACATTATTTCCATCAATGAATTTCAAATAAATATGTTTATATATACTTGGCATATAACTAACCCTTTTTATATAATATTAAGGTTTATTAAATATCTCCACACCCAACAGGACAACAATCAGGATCTAATCCATGACTACATAACCCATTAACATTGTCATTTTCGATAGCTATTTCTATTTCTTCTTGTGAAAGATAATCAAACTCTACTTTTACAAACTCTAAAAGCTTCTCCCTATCACATTGATTTAATTCATTTAAATGACGATCAATTTCATTACTTAAACGCCTTTGATACAGTTCATAAACTAAACCACACCTTGATTGTTCACTTACAGATAATTCATTAAACAATTTTCTATAATATTCAATATTTAACATATTCACCCCTATTTTTATATCATATAAAAAATATCATCACCATATTTCTCATAATCTCTAGCATCTAAAAGATCGAAATAATAATAAATAATTTCTTCATATGGATTATTTAATTCCTTTGAACTACTGAGAAAATGCAATTCAGCAAAATCAAAATCATCATTAAAACCAATAAGTTTAATTAAGTCATTACTTTTATTAACTTTTGAAAGTAAATATTGAACACAAAAATCATCTTCACTATTTTTTTTTGCAAATAGAGAT
Source organism: Mopalia muscosa (assembly GCA_031763545.1). Lineage (NCBI taxonomy): Eukaryota > Metazoa > Mollusca > Polyplacophora > Chitonida > Mopaliidae > Mopalia > Mopalia muscosa. Next base: position 20,929 of record JARFOD010036611.1, on the reverse strand, counting down.
TCAACGCTATTACTATTCAATGCGATTTTTTTTATTATTTCAATATCATCAATTTCAATTTCAGAACTAAAACTAGGGTTATTTTCTTTTTTTAGACTAATAACGCCATAACAATTTACAAAAATAGAATCAAAAAACGTATTTACTTTATTAGAAAAATTAGAAAACTGTTCATTCTCCATTAATGCCACCTATTTAACTGTAAATAAAAGGATTATCTTTCTTATTAATGAAAACTTTTTACTAACAAGCAGTTTTATTATAAAAAAGATAATGGCTATACCTACCAGCATTTGCAGACCTGAAAAGCCCATAACAGCCCCTCTCATGTAAACATTTTCATTACAGGCTAGATGATGATAGCCACCATATCAAACATTTTTTTGCTTTTTCGGAATTGTACTGATAATATTTACATTCCACAGCAAGCGTAACCAGTGGATTAAAACGCTTAATTTATCAACTTAAAATTTCTATGTCGGGCAATGTTACTTTGCTTCGGCATCGTAACACCCGTAAAGGATCTGTTATGGAAAAAGAAATTATTCCTTGCAACTCATCACTCAATATCATTCAGTTTAGTAATCCATTAGGCTTATCTGGTGTGACTTACTATCGAGGTATTGATACCTTAGCTAATTTGACAACGTATATTACGGAGTTAAAACAAAATAAGGTAATTTCCAACTTAGATACAAACACCATGACTACTGATGGTAAGTTATTAAAAGCGTGGTATTCAGAATCTATTCTGATACATGCTGTTATTGACTTTCAGGAAAAATCTGTAATTTTAGATTTACTCCATATACACCAACCCAGTGATTATGAATGTATTGAAATGTCTGATCTAGTTTACTTAATCAGAACACATCGGAAATACAAATAATTTTGTAATCTGAGTCATAAGGGGAAATTTATTTTTCCCCTTTTTTTTGCCCACAAGACACCCCACCCAAAACAAAACCAAAAAAAAACCAGAACAAAACCAAATTAGCTAAATCCACGGTTAAAACGAGATAATAATCACAAAATATAACCATAAACATATTGAAAACATACCCAAATTGGGTAAAATACCAAAACCAACCCAATTTGGGTATTTAAAGTAAACCAACAGAGAGAGATACGTTTATGACTATGAAAATTTTTTGTGATGACGGTTCAACATCCACTAAATTAGCTTATTTCCAAAATAATGACCTAGTTAAAGTAATTTCAGATACTTCATTTAATGCAGGAAACTGGAACTTTGCTTATGGTAAAAATATTTTTAACTACGAAATAGACGGTAAAAAATATTCGTTCAATGATGCGATTTCAGATACAAGCGAAACAACAAACATTGACTATCAATATAGTGATGAAAACTTAGCAGCCGTTCACCATGCTTTACTACAAACTGGCTTGAAGCCTTGTGAAATTGAGCTTTTTGTAACACTTCCATTATGTGAGTTTTTCGATGAAAATCGCCAAAAAAACAATAAGAATATAGAAAGAAAGAAAGCTAATTTATTAAGAGAAATAAAATATCACAATGGTGAGAGTTTCATTGATACATTCAAAATAAAAAATGTGAATGTTAGCCCTGAATCATTAACCGCTTTATATGATGTTTTTGAAAAAGATAAGGTTAGCAATTTTGAAACGTCATTAATTATTGACCTAGGCGGTACTACGTTAGATTGCGGGGTCGTCAGTGGCAACTTTAAACAATTAGTAAACGTTATTGCAGAACCAACGCTAGGGACTTCATTTGTTGCAAATAGAGCCAAAAAGGTAGTTAAATTTGAAACAAATTTAGGGTTAAGTTACACAACTGCTAATAATTTAGTTGTTAGTATTTTTAACGGAAATGATGATTTAATTGATTCTATTACTAGCGGAGATAATAATAAAAAAGAAAAAATCAAAAATGAAATAAATTCAGCTTTAGAGGAATTAAGTAATAGGGTTTCTAGCAAAATCAAGAATATTGATGAATTTCAAAGGATTTATTTAATCGGTGGCGGTGCTTATTTTATTCATGAAAAAATAAAATCAGAATTTAGCCAATTAGGAAATAAAATATTTTTAGTTCCTGAGTCACAAACGGCATTAGTTGAATCAATAGCTAAAATGGTAGGTGAATAATGTCAGATGATAGAAAAAAAGTAATAACTCATATTCATCCTAATGATAGCGTAGAAGATAAATATGCTGATGAATTAATAAGTAGCCAATCAAGGAACAAAGGTGATTTTTTAAGGAAATGCTTATTATCTGGCTTAGCTCTACATAAAGCTGATCCAAGATTACCTAATATGATATCTTGTTTGCTTGATGATAATTTTGATATTAAACAGCTATCAAATATACTTTCATTAATTAATCATGATACTTTACAAGAAGTATCAAAACCGTTAGAAGAAAAAAAGGTAAAAAAAGATAATTCAATAAAAAGCAATGACTTGCATAATGCTAAATCTAATTTATTGATTAGTTAAATAGTGAAAAAGTAAGCCAAAAGGCTTACTTTTCTTTGTTGAATTTTCCGTTGCTATCCTTAATAACAGAATAAACCAGTGTAATTAAAGCCAATAAAAATAAACCTAATGTAGACGCGGCAATAATTATATTTGATAAACTATCTTTCTCATTTTTATATAGCCAGATTATTAAAATTAGTATAAACGTGACAACACAAAAATATAATAAAAATAAAATTCTTCCATATATATTTAATTCACCAAATACATTTTTAACATCCTTAAAAGTCTTTTTTAAATTTATTAAAATTAATAATAAAAAAAAACCAACTAAAATACCAACAAAAAAAATAACAGAAAATTCAAATAACATAATATCACCTTAAATTGTTAACTATTAATTTTGCGCCATAATTAGTAATATGAATCCCATCTTTCGTTCTTATTTTTTTATTATTTATAGAATCATTATAATTACTCCCAAAAATCGAATTAATATCAATATATCTAATTCCAATAGCATCAAGGGAGTTTTTTATAGAAATTCGAGTGTTAGAAACTAAATTGTTTTTTCCAACATCTTTTAGTGTTGGCGGTAGAATCCAGATAATATTAATATGATTATTATTGTTTAAAATCCGACTAATAAATAAAGTAGTCAATATAGAATAGTTATCAATATCTGCTTTATTTATAAAATCATTAGTACCAAAAACAATATAAATAGTGTCGTATTGAGTTAAATCAGTATTGTCGATTGTATTAAACATAAAGTCATGATTAACACGGAAACTAAACCCAACATTAAAAACTATATCAGTATCATGATATTTATGTTGATACTCATGCCCAATTACATAAGTTAAAGAATCGCCGAAAAATAATGTTTTAGCATTAACTGAAATTGATGTAAGAAAGAGGGCAATAAAGAAAAGAACCCGCATAAAACAAACCTCTACCGAAACCGAATAAAATGTAATGAATTGTGCTACACACGCTAATTATGTTAAAAGGAAATTAAAAATGATCCAATATTTTTATAACGTATCAAGCAATCAGGAGTCCGCTTGGAAAACGGAAAATATCCCACGCTAAGACTATTTTTTTAACAGGAGGTTGCTGTCTTGCTTTCACTCACAGAACTGTTTGTCGTATGAGACCAAACAACAGTCGTAACCTAACACTTAGAACATAATCAAACTATCAGAACTAGACGACCAGCTAAACTGGAGATAGGTGTTTTTTAAAAGGCTTCGCCCTCCTGACGAGCTTCACAAAAATCAAATGATTTAAGGTGCTCAAGTCAAGAGTGGCGAAACCCGACAGGACTTAAAGATACTAAAGGTTTCCCCTTAGTGGCTCCCTCGTGCGCTCTCCTGTTCCCACCTTACAAGTTTACAGCCAGTTTTAATCCGCTCTTTCAATCTTGGGGGCGCTATCTCTCAGCTTCCCTATACTGGTACTGTTCTTGCGTAGGTGGTTCGCTCCAAGCTGGGCTATATGCACGAACTCCCCGTTTAGCCCGACTATTGCGCCCATTAGGTAACTATTCACATGATTCCAAACCTAACAAGCACGTCAAACGCCTAAGCAATAGCCTAGGTAACAGCAAGAGAATAAGAGAGGGGAAAAATTAGTAGCAGGCTTGCATTTATTAGCGATAACAATGTACACTAACAAAACAATTGCGGTGACTGCTCTCTCTCTGTTCTTTGCAGTTACCAAACTAACAAGGTCTGGTAAACCAAGTTAGTCCGAAAAAACCGCCTTGCAGGGCGGTTTTTTCCTTTCTGCGAACTAAGATACTTCACACAAAGGATCAATTCAAGGATCGAGTAGAAAAAATCATTACAATTTCAACGATTCATTACACCTAATTAATTCAGCTTAACCAATCAAATTTTAAGCGCGTATAACTAGAATCCAACTGTTCATATCATTTAAACTAAAAAACCTCTCAAAATGCGATTCATGAGCTTTAAATTAAAATATTTAACTCCATTCGAATTATCGAAATCCTAGACAGTATTACAACTTGTTTGTGATGCTGGGCTAGGATTCACCAACCGAGCCAGCGAGGGCGGTAGTTCAATATCAATCAAATTTTTTGTATAAATTTAATGCTCATAACTATATAAAAAATATGATTTTACATTTCCCAGGTCTCTGCTGAAAACCCCTTTTTTAACTCGCCGGTTGCACATTAAATTTGATAGAGTTTTCTTAGTTTTTTATGCTAACTGGATACGGTTGGCCATAACGTTTTTTAGCATAAAAAACTAAGCCCCAATGAAAAGGGGCTTATTCATTATTCACCTGTTGTATAATTATCGAACCATTGCCCCACTGGTTTTTTCTTTGTCTCTCTATCACCTTTCCAACTCGATGATGAATGAGATTTTAGCGTCCAATCTTTAGAGCCTTTATACTCTATCTGAACATCCGTAAATTCATGATTAATATATGCGTTACAATAATTAGGTAGATTCGGGTTTATCCTAAAATAATAGTCCGTTGTACACCAACTATCACTATTCGGACCAGAACAGCGTTTAACACCTTTTTCCTCATACAGATCGTAATTAAGTCTTTCTGCTGTACAGCGTTCCGCAGATTCAGATATAGAATTAATTAATTCTGGCATCTGTGGCTCATTAGCCGAAGGACAAATATTTAAGAAATTCTGCCTAGCCCTTACCGTATCTGCCCAAAATTTTTTTTTGATACCAAAATATCTAGCTAATGATGGTGCACATTCGCTGGGTCTAGTACTCGATGATAAGCAAAGAATAGCTTCACAAGCTAATTTGGTATCTCCTGTAAATTCTTCTAAATCGGGGTTCTCATAATAAGGTAACGCAAATACACTTCCTGAAAAAAAAACCAATAACAACGCAACAATACTAATTTTAACTTTCATACTTTCACCTATAATATAAAAACCCTACCGCCCTCGCTGGCTCGGTTGGTGAATCCCAGCCAACAACACAAACAAGTTGTGTCGCTGGCTACGATTTCGATTAATTTTCATCAACCATAGCCATAATATTTTTTACATAATTTTCAGTTTCTTTATAAGGCGGTATTCCACCATATTTATTTACAGCTCCTTCACCTGCGTTATAAGCGGCTAAAGCTAACTTAATATCACCATACTTATTAATTAATCTAGCTAGTAAAGCTGTTCCAACTTTCACATTATCATCAGGATCATAAGGGTCTATATTGTGAGGTTTAGAATTGAAATCCATTAATTGCATTAATCCCTTTGCTCCTTTAGAACTTATTGCATTAACTTTAAAACCTGATTCTTGTTTAATTAATGCCAAAACTAAATCAGGTGATATATCATATTTATCAGCATATTTATTAACAATATCTTTAATATCTTTGCTCGCATTAAAATTAGTTTTTGCTTTATAAGTAGCATCATTGTTTTTAACAATAACTTGTTTTATTTCCTGAACTGCTTCTCTTTGAATTTGAGAGTAATAACTGAAATCCTGTAAATTAGGGGCACTTCCCCAACGGCTTTGCATTGCAACTATCCACTGTGGATCACTAATTTCATCATCATCGAATTGATTAGCTAAAGCCCCCATAGAGGGGGGCATAAGAGCAATTAAAAATAGGAGTCTCAGCCCTTTCATGGTAATAGCCTTACTGGTTTGTAATCGATTACTTGTGCTTCGTTTCCTATCGCTTCTGGCTTTGTTAAGTCACGGTAAACTACATTAGTTTTTCCTAATTGATATAGATGATCTTTGCCACTATCAAAATTAGTTGTAGAGCACCCCATTAAACCAGATACAATTATTAATAATAATATATTTCTCATTTTCTATTTCCTTTTTCAAAAGAAATTAAACGGTGAGCAGGATCAATAATTATTGTATTTTCTGTCCCCACCAATAATTGTAAAACATCAATAATAGGCATCGTTCTTACAACTTTAATTGATAATGGCAATCGCTGGTTTAATAAAATATTTGCAGACATAGGCGCAGGATATTCGGAAACTAATTTATATCCCGTTGGTTCTAATGTATATTGAACCGCACCCCTAACTGTATCTATTTCTTTAGGAAAGACTGTACGCATATAACTGCTTAACGGGTCAACAAATTTTGGTTGATATTGCTGAGCCTCACTTAATTCTAAAGTTTGTTTTTCTTTAAGGAAATTCCCCTTAACTTCTATTTCATTATTTTTAGCAAATGATGAAATAGATAGCATTGATAAACTTATAACCAATGCAATATTAGTTAGTGTAATCTTCATAGATATTTCCCCAAGGTTTTACAAAAATTTCATCTTCAAGAATAATACGAATCGGTTTACCTGCGTTTAATTCAACGGTAGGCACTACTTGTAAGTATTTTTGTGCTAATCCACCGGCTTGGCTTCTTGCACCAGAACCAAAATTACCAGCAAACGACTGATCATTATTACCGCCTGAACCCTCATAGCTGGTTTTAGTACCAACTAACGCATAAGCGGCAACACCGAAGAATTGAGCCATAAAATGGCGATCAACCTCATCACCTTTTACCGCAGGAATCCCCATCTGGTCTAAGCCTGATGTTTTGCTAAAATCAATTTTATCGCCATTAGGTAGGACTAACCAAGATGGAAGAAAAGCGACACGATTTTGAATTACTTCATTAACCCCTGAAGCTTTAACAACTCTAATAATCACCTCTGAGCCTTTAGGGGCTAAAATTTGAGTATTAGAAGCATCATAAATATCATTTGTTATCATGGCTTTCATACTTCCACCTTGATAATCAGAAATAGCCGTCATAACTGTTATTGCATTTATGACTGTTCCTATTGGCATTTTAACTAAGCCATCTGTATTAGCGTTATAACTATTATCTTTTGTATAACCAATAACGTTATTAGGTACATTATTATTTACTGCTTTATCTGATAGGGTTTCACTTGGGTTAGATCCTGTAAAATCTCCCCCTGATAATGCTTTATTAACAATGCTATGAGCTTCTTTTGATTGACCTCTAGCCCCATTTAATCTATTCGGCATATCTACTTTGTTTTGCTGAATATCCTTATTCAAAGCGGCTATTTGCCCTTGAATAGCTTGCCTTTTTTGTCCTATTTCCTGAATAATTTCATCATTTGATGAACTACTAATGCCCGTATAACTTTCTCTTGAATGATAAGCATTACCTGACGTAGTTGATGACTGTGCATCAAAATTTTTACGATCATAACGCGCTCTTAAAGCTCTGTTTATTTCTTCTGTCTCAAAGCGTTCACGCATTTTTTCGGGGCTGTTCTGGTTATCTTTTAAGTTATTACCTGTTGACGGCATCACTCGCGTATAAGGTGATTGCCGTTCAGTATTTTGAGGTTGAGTATTTGAATTTGCTGTTGTTCCGCCTATTATTTGGTCTGAGGGTTTAACTAACGTTGGTTTGCTTCCCCCTTTTTTGTTATTTTGTGTAATTACGTCCTGTTTATCTTTGACAAATAGCCCTTTCAAATCCTGGGCTTTAACGGTGCTAGTGTTAGCATTCGCGTTAACAGATTCTACTGCATCTGTGCTTTTAGGTTCGCTATTACGTGTTGATAGCGAATAAATAAAATTAACTAACAGAACTAAGAAAATCCCCCCAACTACCAAAAAGAGGTAAAGCTGTGTTTTCTTTTTATGGGTAGCTGGCTTTTCGTCAACTCGTTCTTGTCTTTCGTCCATGATCACCCCTCCCCATTAGTCCCGTTATCGGCTCTAACCACTTCAATTTTTTTACCATCAAGGGTTAAAGTAAATTTAGGATAGATGCCTGACATTTGGTAAATATGGTAAGCATCATCATATTTAGTAGGAACAATTGCAGGTTCACCGCCAACCTCTGCGGTTACAGCTAGTAAACCGCGACTAGGCTTAGAAATACGGATAAAAGTAAATCGCCCATCGTCATAGACATCTGAAATGATATTTTTACCTGAGAAACCAGATCCAGTACTCCAGTTATAACGGGTATAAATAAAATATCTGTAACGCTGTAACGCATCTGTAACCACTTTTTTATTTTCTAACTCATGTGACGTTTGCATAGCATTAATTTGTTGTTGTAAACGTGCTACATCTTGTGAACTATTTTGATTATTTCCATAAGAAGATAAAGCTCTACGATCACTTGAAGACATTCCCGAACGATTAATAACAACACATTGCTGATTTGCCTCCTGGCTAACTCTATTTGCTTCTATATCCAATGCCTCACCATTTGATAAAAAAATAGTAATCATGGATTTAGCGCCCTCAGCTTCTCCGCTAGTTGGCTGTATTGTGACCTGATTTGCCGCCCCAGCTGCATTCCATAAAGAGTTAGAAGAAAAAGGATCTTTTGTTACTAAACTTGTTCCCTCTGGTAATTGAATACGAGTACCTAGGTAAAGCGCGGAATTAACTTTGACAATATCCCCAGCTTTCCATTGAACTTGTCTACAACCAGCCGAATGAGCATTAACAGCACTGATTAAAACGGCAATTGTGGTTAGTGTTTTGATATATTTTTTCATAGTTAAATTGCTTCTTCTTGTTGATCAATAATAACAATCCCGACAGGGTTAACATTCAGCCATGCTAGTTTTTGTTGTCCTAATACAGATTTAGGCAACAGTGACCATTGAACTTTTAATCTCACTGTTTCTTTTTTAACAAAAATTCCATTTTTATCTTTAATGATTCGGTTAAAAACCAACGTAGAACGAATTACAGGCTTTCTCTGAGAATCAAAAACACCATCAATTACGTCATAATGGTCGAAGTCAATGACTTCAATATCAATAATTTGAGCATCGGGATTTGATAAAACGTCTTTAATTTTCTTTCTTGCATTAAAGCCTTTTTCATCAATAAAAGAGCCGGCTAAACTTTGAGACATAAACGTGGACGCTTCTCCGTAGTCTTGTTCAATCGTTTCTTTATGTTGACCAAATCTTTTTCTGGTATATTTATCCAACAAGGAATTAACTAAAGCTGTGGAAATTACCTGTTCATCTTCTGGTAAAAAATCCTTAACTGAATAAGTTCCGTTTGGCTCAACCTTAACAAAAATAACTTCTTTTGTTTTCTTAGTTTGTTCGACCAATGAATTTATAGAAATACTTTGATAAATAACCAAAACAACTAAAAATATAGCGACAAAGAAAAATACATTTCTATCCTTCTTTATTTCTCCAACTCTATCCCTAAAAGTTTTTTTATTTATCTTATTAACTTCATCTTTGGAAAACATATTTAAAACCTCTTAGAATAATACTGCTAATTTCTTAGCAATTGTTACAGCACCATTATTCAAACTGTTACCAGCCGTACCACTTCCATTTAGACATTGAGCAGCTAATTTAAAGCTCCCAAAAATCATAACAGCAGCAACAACAGTAAAACCGATTAAAGCAAATACAAGGTTTATATTGTCTTCGCTAAATTGCATTGCTTTATCTGCTATAAATCCTGCTCCTACGATATTGCCAATACCTTGACTTTTAGCCACTGCATTTAATGACGCTTTCATTATTACAAGACAAATTATTGATGTTACTTTTAAAAAAATTGCGGCAACGCCCCATAAGAAAAAGAATTGAACCCATTTAATAAATAAATTATGCGTATATTTAGACACTACGAAAGGTATAAAAAGAACCCCTATAACTTTAGCCAATGCTAAACCTGTAACTAACCAAATTTCAGCAAAATATATTGCAATAGCTAATACACCTGTGACTAAATACCAAAAGAACGAGATAGCTATCATTTGCATTGCATCAAAGACACCTACTGTAGGTAAAGATACTGCCTTGATAAAGGAATTATAAATAGCATCTGGTGACGCTCCGCCTATGGCTGCATCATACATCATATCGCCCAATTGCTCACAAGCTCCATAAACAGTATCAACAACTGTTCCATAGCTTAAATAAAGCGTTCCAAATAAAATTAATAATACTGATGTAGTTAATAACGGTATTAAATCTGCGCTTCTTATCCACGTAATAATATTCAAAGTCAAAGTAACAAAAGCAATAAATAAAGCCAATGCCATTGACCAAGATTTAATACCAGAATCATTAACTATTGCACTAATTGCATTATTAATTTCAGAGCTAAATTCAGCATGTAAAATTGATGATTCCGAAGCAGCATAACTAACGCTCGGAATAACAACAAAGATAAACATTGATAACATCAATATATATCTTTTATTTATTTCAGACATAACAAACCTCCTAGATAATCAAATCTATAAATTTAATATCATGGAAAAATATTATTTAAATATTTTTTCCTTTCCTTGCTAATAATTGTTCGGCTGAAATTAAACCTTGATTAGCTGTTTGACCTGAAAAATACTTACTTAGAATAAAATTAGACTCTGTATCTAATTGAACTAAATAAATCTTACCATCCCATTTAGCCATATTTGATTGATCTTTTTTTACTTGAATACCAAGTTTAACTAATTTAGCTAATTCATCTAATGCTTGATCTTTGCTTAAATTATTGTATTTAGTTTTCATATAATCATTACTACCTCTAACCAATGGAATTTGTTGTAATGATTGTTCATCTGAATATTGGCGACACGCATTTTTATTACCATTAGCAATAATTTTTTTACTTTGGCATTCTTTAAAAAGTTTTGTTTTTAATACCTCTCTTTTTTCTGAAACCTTTTTTTCATCAATATCAACATAACCAGCAAAAGACATTGATGAAAAAGAAAGAATAGCAATAGCAGTAATTAATTTTGTTTTCATTCTTTCCAGCCCTCTACTTGTTGTTGAATTCTTCTTTCTTCTGATTTCGCCATATTATTAAAATAGTGATCAGCTAAACGATCACTGAATTTCATTTGCTCGGTTGCTTGAGTCTGCATATTGTGCATTTGATATAATAATTGTTGATTTTGTTCAGTTAAGAACTGTACCGATGCTGTTAAATTATTATCACTTTGGTTTTCTATCCTGCGGGCGTCCATTTGAGCAAGTTTGATTGCTTGTTCTGCTAAATTTCCTTGCAAAGAAATTATATAAGCATCCCTTGTTATTCCCTCTGCAACCTTTCTTTGTCGATATTCAAATACTTGATGTGCTCTATTTCTATCATCGCCACTAAAGGGAATATCAACTAACATTTGCTCATATTCTTCGTCAGTCATACCATAGCCATTTAATAGCCTATTTCTTTCTACTGCATCATCCCAAGGCTTATAGCCTGTATTTTTTTGAATACCTAACGAACCATAAAGCGGATCGTGACTATTAGCCAACTTAGCTAACTCATTTAGCCACTCTTGCGGATTCATCCCCTCTATACGCCCCTGTAAGGCTCTGGCTTCTCGCATAACTTGCTGATAATCGGCTAACATTTGATCATATTGTTGTAGAGCATTAGCCAATTCCTCTTGGCTTAGGATCGTTTGCTTTAAATATTGCTCGTAGTTCTGAATGTCCTGATTAAGCCCTTTTATCTGGTTAATAATAGATGCACCATCAACAACAGGAATTCCCCCTGAAAATGCAGGATAGGAAACCCCTAAAGTGAAACATATTGCGGATGCTAAAAATAATTTACGCATAATAATCAACCTCTTTAAGTTCTTCCTCTGTTTCTAGAACAGTTGGGGGATATTTACCAATAACGTTAACAATATTGCTTATGGCTTCGTCTGCATCGCATTCGCCATTTTCCATTTTTAACCACTCTTTTTTAGCTGCGGATGCTTCATAAGGGTGTGATGTACAGATCGCATATTGTTCCGCTTCAACGAATAGATTAACGACCTTAGCAATGTTTAACTCTGGTATTTTGATATAGATTTGCTGATGTCTTTTTAAATTTTTAATAATTTCAGCTTCTTCGGGGTGCATTTCAAAAGTTTCAACATATTGTTCAACCACCCCGTTAGCATCAGCGGCAAATAGGAATACACTGGCGGCACTTCTAAGCGTTGACCATTCAGGTAAGCTAGAGTAATGCTTAGGGCTTTGCGTCCAAAATGACATACCACCACCATGTTTAAACCATGTTCTAGATTTAGCAATTGCGAAATCAGCCGTTCCCTCGACAGAAAGAGTATATTGCGCTTCGTCTATTTCGAGGATTTTAGGAATAGTTCTGTATTGCTCCGATTCAAACAAGCGAACGATTCTAAAAAATATCTCGCGGTGAACTAATTTAGCTAGATCTTCATTGTCTTTGACTGCGGCTAAATTATAAACAGCAATAGCCTTATCAATTACGCCTATTGCATCATCCTGACAATCGAATAAATGTGCATTTATACCATCACTAACGAACTGTGATAGTTTACGTTTAATCGTATCGCCACATTTGGCGACTAAAGCAGATAGAGAGGGCTTACTCAAATACTCGGTATTTTTAGAGAATTTCATTTCTAATAAAACCCGAATATTGTCGGTTAATAGCTCAATTTCTTCAGGAGTAAAATAGTTGCTATTTTCACTATTTTGAGCTGCCATTGCTTTTAACTGTGAAATCATGTGATTAATAAACACTTTATCATCAGCAGATTGAGCAGTAGCGAATAAATTAAATCCTTTTTGAGACTCTTTACTTAATGTAAAAGCTGATGCCTTGTTACCAAAGAAATTAGCCATTGGTATCGAACCATCATCAACGTCAATACAGCTATACACTCCATTGTATTTGGCAAAATGTGACGCTATGCAATTCTTTAAAAAGGTTTTCCCTGAGCGTGTGGCACCGCATCCAATTGTTAATAATTTATCCTTAACTTTCGGAGAGTAAAAAAATGGCACACCATCATCTGACTCTAAAATATAAAATGCTTCTTCTGTTTCATTCAGACCTGATTCCCATTCTTTTACGCCTGTGTGGGATTTATAAAATAAAGAAGCTGCGCCATACTGCATATTATTTAGCGGTATTGAGCGATAGTTATTTTTTGCATAGCATGGTTGAATCATGTAGTAAGCATTAATTAAATCTACTGACTCCCAAACTAATTGCATTGATATAGTTAAACGACGATTAAGGTTCTGACACGTTTTTAAAAGCTCGTCTTTATCCGTGTTATATACAGCAACGCCATATTGACAAATAGCTAATCTTTCCTCGGAGAAATTAATATTATCTAATTCTTGTTGCATTTGTTTTAGCATAGAATTGTTATTTACTGCTTTTTCTCTTTGAACTTCTCCAGCGTTATCAGTTAATAAATCTTTTAAGCTAATCTGTGACCGTGCAAGTTCGTTAGACTTGTTTGTCAACATCATTGAACGCTTAAACCCCGTTAACGGGTCGTAACGCCCATAAATCACATAATTACCTTTTGCTAAAACCGTTTTTTCATCACCAGTAGCAAAAGCGGATAAAGGTGTATTTTCATCACCTATTTTAATAATGCTAGCCAATCTAATATAAACAGGATTAACGCCATTTAATTTTAATAGATCTACACCTTTATAATTAACAATTTCCAGTTTATCACTATCAACAGTATATGAATCCCATTCCTCACGAGGTATTGTATTAAAATTATTAGTCAAATAATCATAATTAAATGTGGCTAAAAATTTGTGAAGTTTAAATACATCACTATGATTCAAAATCTCATTACCATCAGAAAGAAACTCTAATCGAGCCTTTAACGTTGATAACGTGTCTTTGAGTAAATCACTTTGCCTTGTGAATTCTTCTTTATCTAATAAAACACCATCAAAATTAGATAATGTTTTTTTCACTTTATAAAGAGCATCTTTATCGAAGAGACTATTAAATAAGTTTCTCAAAAAAGAAGCTGAAAAAATTTTCCCTAGTTCATAAGATGGCTTTATTTCAATTAGCCATATAATCCGCGAACTATTCAATTTTCTATTTTTATTTAGAAATGCTTGACGAGTCTTACTTAGTTTCTCGCTACGCTCTGAATCACGTTCTTTTAACTTTATTTTCACGTTCTCAGCATGAATATAATATTGAGTGACTACGGCTTCGATTGGCAAAAGTCTAATGATACTACCTAGTAGCTTAGAAATCGTTTGCTTGCTACTTTCGGTTAAACTAGTTGGATCACATCCTATAAGCTCAATTGCCCCTACTGCATTTCCGTTATATGTGAAAAGCGTATCGTTGCTAGGTTCTATACCAGCCAGATTAAAATTTTCATTAAATTCTTTTGCCAATGCCATCATAATCCCCAGTTATTAAGCTTGTAACCAAGCAATGAATAAGCCAAGATTGAATAAGGCAATAGCACCAACGCAAACACGCATAACAAAGCCCATTGCCGCCCCTGCTTTCGGTGCAAAAATCCATAATAATATAGCAGCACAACCAGCAATAAATGCCATGAACAATGCCCCAGCACCACCGATAAAGTTAATAATGTCTTGGAACCATTTAACTATTTTGTCTAAAAAACCCTCGTTAGCTGACGGTAAGTTAATAGTTCCATCTGCTGCTACTGCTAACCAAGTAGGAAACATTAAAACCAATCCCCAACAGTGTTTAGCTTTTTTTACTACCTTTTTTATTGCTGACTTCATTACCATTTCCTTTTAAAAGAAAGAAACATTACGTCTCTTATAACCATTTACAACCACTTTTGAGTTAGAAAAGTAACCACTAGCCCATGCTCTATGTGCCTGAGGATCATCTCTAAATAAAAATTTCATTGGCACAAAACACACTAAAAAAAAAGCCCCCAAAGATAAAATAGATACTATGCTAAAAAACTTAATAGCTAGAATAAGAGCAAACACATTCAAAAACAGAAGAATCATAAAGACTTCTGCGGGAATCCCAAACTTTAGCCTATGTCGATAAAAGACACGGGCATTTTTTAGTGTGTTATCTACTTTTTCCATCTTTTAAATTACCTGTAATAGTGTATTTTATATGGGTATTTTTCATTTAAGTTGTACACAAAAAAACTTTATGTAATGAAATTCATTACATTGTACTTTAAGTTAGCACCAAGGGGAAGACTTTGACCTCACTTTTTTACAACAATTACATACAGCGGCTGTTAGATGAGACAGACCTAAATACGCTCGTAAAAATTGGCGACTATTTAGGCACTAATAGACAACGAATAAATGATTTTAAATACGGGGGATTAAGAGCTACTGGCGAAGAATGTGAGAAGATAGCCCAAAAGTTGGGACTATCTTTTGAAGAAGTGTATTTTACGCAGTGTTATGACAAAGCCAAAAATGATGCAGATGCAGACGTTTTTCAAAAATACATAAAAGTACATAAAAATAAATAAACAAATAAAAATAAATAAAAAAATAAATAAAAAAAATTAATGCTTCTTAAAACATTTTTCTTTGGTCGAATATGAAAATATTGTTACAGGCACACCATCTTTTACCTCAACAATGTCAGTAATTTTTCGACCAAAACGATAATCTCGGCGACATTGAATAATCAAATCAATTTCACTTTTCACCAAACTACCGGCAACATCAAAATCAACATTTAATTGACTAGAAATAAGCCATTGCATTTTATTAAATGCGCCAATTGGATTTTTTGAGTGAATAGTTGAAGCATTCCCCGTTGTTCCACTCGTACAAGCTAAATAAAATGCGGCTATTGCTTCCGCTGTTCTTATTTCACCAACCCACACGCGGTCAGGTTGCGCCCTCAATGTTGCAATTATTAATTTAGGCAAGTCGCTATTAATATCATTTCTATGTGGCGATTCTAAAGCAATGCCTAAAGGAAAATATCTATTTATATGTAGTTCTTGTGTATCCTCTACTGTAATAACCCGCTCATTTTTATCTATATATGAAGCTAAGAACCTTAATAAAGAAGTTTTCCCCGAACCAGTGTTACCAGCCACTAGAAATGTTTTTCTTTCAAGGATCATTTGAATTAAATAATCGAGTATTTCCTCATTAAACATTTCACTTTTTAAAAAATCATCTTTACCTAAAAATTCTTTCGGGGCTTTTCTTAAAGAAACAGTAGTACCCTGTGGAGAAATTAAAGGAGATGTAGCCATTATTCTAGAGCCATCTGGAAATCTAGCGTCTAATATTGGTTCTACAATATCACCATCTTTATAACTAGAGTTTTTAACATACGGTTGTTTTAAAACCGTAGCTATTTGACTAACCCAAGAATTTAACGCACTCTCAGAACTAAAATAACAATTAGCCTTTTGAGGAATCCCATTTTTATATATCCAAATTTCATTATATCTATTTATATTAATATCAGTTATTGAATCATCTTTATATAGACTCATTATAGGCATCATTTCATCATGAACTTGATCCCACGCACACCCATCTATATCGTCAAAAACTTCCACTTTACCGAAAACATATTCTTTAATCGCCATAATAAAACCTTTTAAAATTTAAATGAACTCATATACAAAAATGTTATAATACCATGTTCTTGTAATTCAATCGGATCAAACTCGCCTGTTTCTTTTAATTTACCTAAAAAGAAATCATGAGTTTTCCATTTGTCTCTACTGAATATTGAAATATATTTTTTCATAATGGATTCATTATCGAAAACATAACAAACACTATCAAATCTATTTAACTTCCAATCTTTATAATGTTGAAAAAAATTATATTCAACTTGAGAAGTACCTTTTTGGTTAAGCTCTATTTCAATAGCCATTTTTTTATTATCATTAGTAAACACCATTAAATCAGGTCGTCTATTAAAATTAATAACGCTTAATTCACTTTCAGATTGATAATCTGAAAATTTATTTAAGCTATTAACTAAAAATTGTTGAATAGATAATGAATGAATAATATTAGGAAATGATAACTTACGTCTAAACGTAAACTTAGAATCAGGATTATAATATTTAGCAAGGTCAAATCCATCTTGCGACAATGTAAGTATTTCAGATAGAAAACCCGTTCTTTTATTCTGAATAATTAAATTATCTGATATCATTTTTTTAAAAAAAATGGATTGAGTACCGTAAGTAGTACCCAAAAGATCACAAATTATTTTTCTTGTAGAAAAACCAAACTTTGCCAGTAACAAAACTACTTTTTTTCTTTTTTCTTGAGCTAATTCTTTATTACTTAGCGACATAGAAACTCCATTAAAATAAGAAAAAATCCATAAGATTTTTTCGGGTAAAGGTTTATAGCAGTGATAAAACATTATTGATTGTCCCGACAATCAATAAAGATAAAATCGCCCCCAAGGGTGATTTTATCGCTGTTCTTTATTATTGACCGTTCAGGGAAATAATAAAGTGGGCAACGCCCATTATCACGACCGCAAGGGCGGGCGTCAGGGCGAGACAACTTGTTGGCGTCGCCTGACCACCACCCTTTAGGAGAGCAAGGACGAGCTAGAGCGAGTCCGTAGCTCCCTTGAGCAAGGAGCTTTAAAAATATCAGTGAGCGCCAGCGAACATGATAATTTTAAACTCCGCGCGAAAGGGTTCACTTTTTTACGGCGCTAGCCGTGAAAAATGAACTCCTTTAGGGGGGTGGTCAGGCGCAGCCTGACGCCCGCCCTTGGGTGAATTGATGTAGGTGAAGGCGTTCAGCCGAACCTATATCAAGAGGGCTTGCCCTATGTTATTGTTTTTCGTCCAGAAAAATAATAACACTTATAAAGACATTCGCCAGAATGTCTTTATACAGCGACTGAAAAATCATATTTTTCAAGAGCTTACAAGTAATTAGCGCTAAATGCGCTTTTTGCTTATATATCAATATATTGCGTAGCTTTATATTGATTTTTTTCTGCTTTTATCCGTTATTCTGTATACATTTCTGTCCGTTATTCTATCCATTATAACATAATCGGATAAAATAACGGACAGAATAACGGATAGAATAACGGATGATTTTTATTTTCTCAATGCTCTTTATGGTAAAACCATCCGATACAATGTACAATTTTTCATTACAGTTTTTCGCACAAGGAATGCAACAATGCAAGATCAGAACCTTGAGTTTCTAGCTCACATTTTGAATAACATTTACCCTACCTATTTTTATTTATGGGTAGCTACTTTATCCATTATTTGTATTTTTACTTTTACAGGTCATATAGAAAAAGCAGGTGATAAATCAGCATCACAATTAATAACTCAAACCGTAAGAAAAAAATTATTGGTTGCTTATCTTTTAATTACAGGCGTTTTTTTTCTAGCTATGTATGTAATAGCTTATCAATTCTTAGGTAAAGATATTCATAATGCTAACGATTATATGGAAATGCTTTTTTCAAAACTAAAAGGAATTGAAATATTCAGTTTTACTACAATACTAAATATTATCTCTGTTTTATTACTTCCTATTATTTTAGTTTTTTTTAATAGACGATATATAAGACCTAAAATTTCATCATTCCTAAGAAAATATAGAGTTTCTCAAACATCAGATACCTTATCAGATGTAAGAATTGAACAAGGTAAAAATAAAGCAAAAGATTTTGAGCCTAAAAAACACTATAAAACTGATCATGTTTTTATAGGCTTGAATGAAAAAAATGAACCTATTTATTTAACTGATAATGAATTTTGTGGAACTAACATAAAAATACTTGGAGCAACTCAAACGGGTAAAGGTGTAACTCAAGGAGTATTATTAGATCAAGCGATAAGAAAAGGATGGGGAGCTATATTTATAGACCAAAAACCAGACAAATTTATTTACACTATAATGCTCAATGCAGCTAAGGAAATGAATAGAGAAGTAATTGTATTTGATGCAAATGAATTTAGAGGACATTCTTACGAACCATTTTTGCATGGTAGTAAAAGAGACATTATTAGTCGTTTATATAAATCATTTTCTATAAATGACGGTGGAACAGATGCCGACTTTTACAAAAGAAAGGGGAGATCTTGTATTAATAAAATTATGGAAAAAAACATATGGGATGGAACACTTAAAAATCTGAAAGAATTAATGACAGGCAATCACCCAAATCTAAGCGACTCAGATAATGAATTTATTCAAACTTATGGCGATGCTGTTTTAGAAAAAGTTATAGAATGGTTAGATTTATCTTCTATGGGAGAATCTCAATCTATTGTAGATATTCCATCAATTATAGAAAATGGTTCCATTCTTTATATAAAAGGTCATTTAAAAGATAAAACCGTACAAGCAATATGCAAATGTCTACTTACTGAAATATCTCAATCTGTAATAAATATATCACCAACGAAACATTGTTATATTAATGTTGATGAAGTGAGATTTTTAATTTCATCAGAAATAGCAAATTCTTTAGCTACAATATTATCTAGTAACGCAAATATGGGAATAGCTTACCAAGAAAAAGATGATTTATTGAATATTGAAGATGAATCACCTAATGTTTGTCGTTCAATAATGAAAAGTACTGAAACAAATACAAATACAACTTTGATTTTTCAAAGTAATAGTGATACTGCAAATTGGATAGCTGAAAATTCAGGAACGATAGCCAAGAGCTTAACCAAGCTAGAGGAAGTAGATACGGATGGATTTGGGGCTGAAAATTGGGGAGGTAGAAGAATGATAGGGCAAGATAGCGAGTATCTTATCCCTGTTAATACTATTTTATCATTACCTGCAAGGGTTGCGGTATTACAAAGAATAGGTAGTTTAAGTCAAATCATTTTTACATGTTGGGTGAGTATAGATGAAGAATATAAACTACCTGTTTGTGAAAAAAAAATAACAACAAAGAAAATTGAAAGAAAAAATAATGTTTCAAATAAAAAAAATGAAAATAATTATATTGATGAATCTGAGTTAATATCATTAAAAGATTCACTATCAATTGATTCTATTTTAATTAATAAACAAGAACCCAAAAAAACAGTTATCAATAATGAAAGAGAAAAAGAAAAAAACGAATTGATTGTTAATGAAAATACTGAAACTGAACCAAAGATAAAAAGGAAAGTTAAGGTAATTACTAACCCATTTGGTGATAATAATGACTAAAATTTTTCGCTTAGCCAGCCCTGATGATTACACCTTTAATCATAATATTGGCTTATATGAATTATCATTTGATAAACGCCCTATTCAGGGCGTTCGTTGTGAAAACCCCGTACATGGCGCAGAACAATACAACATTCAAAGGCTAAAAATTATTCGCGCACAAGCTAAAAAATTGCAACCTGATAGCTTAGATTTTTCTGAAATAATCAATTGGGCAATAGAACATGGAAACCCTATCGACTGCCAAGCTGTTTGGGAGCTTTATCACTGTAATGATGAAGAACGGTACAAACTATTGGCTATACGCCTTTCTAGGCGCATAAAATCAGCAAATTTAAGCATGATTTTATTCTTTACAGGCAAACGCCAGCGGATCTTAAAAGATATTTCATTACTGCAAAAATTAGACCAAAAAAGAGAGATTGAACAATGAGAAGAACAGAGATAACGATTGATTTTTACGATATTAAAAACCTGATTTCATGGGATTATGA
>JARFOD010036610.1:0-41123 GCA_031763545.1 Mopalia muscosa | reverse complement strand
AGAGGACCTTAACATACCTATCTCAATCAGAGGACATTAACAAACCCATCCCAATCAGAGGATCTTAACAAACCTATCCCAATCAGAGGACCTTAACAAACCCAACCCAATCAGAGGACCTTAACAAACTCATCCCGTTCTGAGGACATTAACAAATCTATCCCAATCAGAGGATCTTAACAAACCTATCCCAATCAGAGGACATTAACAAACCCATCCCAATCAGAGGACATTAACAAACCTATCCCAATCAGAGGACCTTAACAAACCCATCCCAATCAGAGGACCTTAACAAACCCACCCCAATCAGAGGACCTTAACAAACCCATCCCAATCAGAGGACCTTAACAAACCCATCCCAATCTGAGGACCTTAACAAACCTATCCCAATCAGAGGACATTAACAAACCTATCCCAATCAGAGGACATTAACAAACCCATCCCAATCAGAGGATCTTAACAAACCCATCCCAATCAGAGGACATTAACAAACCCATCCCAATCAGAGGACCTTAACAAACCTATCCCAATCAGAGAACCTTAACAAACCTATCCCAATCAGAGGACATTAACAAAACCATCCCAATCAGAGGACCTTAACAAACCCACCCCAATCAGAGGACCTTAACAAACCCACCCTAATCACAGGACCTTAACAAACCCACCCCAATCAGAGGACCTTAAGAAACCCATCCCAATCAGAGGACCTTAAGAAACCCATCCCAATCAGAGGATCTTAACAAACCCACCCCAATCAGAGGATCTTAACAAACCCATCCCAATCAGAGGACCTTAACAAACCCACCCCAATCAGAGGACCTTAACAAACCCATCCCAATGTTTGTCTTTGACCATTAGCTGTGTCTGTGACATTAATCGTGAGCTGTTTGCCTTTGGCCATCAGCTATTTCTGTCATAAGTAAGTTGTGTATGTGGCATCGGTTAGCTGTGTGCCTTTCACCATTATCCGTGTTTGCTGCATTAATTCTTGTAGCTCTGTGTCGTTGATAAGTATTTGTGTATATGGCATATAGTTAGCTGTGTCCCTTTAAACATAAGCTGTGTGCCTTTGACCATTACCTGTGTGTGTGGAATTAGTAAGATCTGTGTATTTGAGCTTCTATGTCATCAATTAGCTGTGTGCTTTTCACCATTGCCTGTGCGTGCGTGCGTGCGTGCGTGTGTGTGTGTGTGTGTGTGTATGTGTGTGACATCAGTATAAGCTGTGTGCATTTGACCATTAGCTCTGCGCCTTTGACCTGAAGCACGATATTTGTCATCAAATAGCCATGTGCCTTGGACCATGACCTCACTGTGTGGCATCAGTAAGCTGTGTGCAAGGGATGACGAAGCTAACCTGTTGCCGGGTATAACACTGCTGTAGGAATACTGCATAACCCATATGTTCTGTGTTTGTCTTGCATTATGTCTTGGATGTTCGTGAAAAACCAACCAAACATCTTCTTATCGCATTGAAGGGTGGGAGTTCAGATGCTGCTTGTAGCTTTCTGTGTTTGTACCCGAGGATGGCATGGAGTTCAGCCAGCCAGTAAGGCAACTATTGATTGTGTTATAACCTTTACAAGTGTATTAAAACAGTTATATTTCAACTACCATCCTTCCCTCGGTTGATTTACCATCATTTATCTGCACTTGGTCGGAATGTTGAGCAAAAACATTCGTTAGTTATGCTGAGAAGTGTTTGAAAATATTTAAATTGTAGTCACTAGTACAATTAAGTCCTGAAGGAAACAGGTCAAATGAGCGAGAAAAGTTTAATATGGCTTAAAATCTAGGCCGCCCTGTGACCTTCAGTTTGTGAAATCTAAATGCTATCTGGTCACCAATCTAATAAAAATACATAATGCGGATTTACTTTGGACAGCCTTCCAGGTTTATAGGACGTTTTAAACTCGTACATTGTATCAGTCAATCTTAATTGAAACGCATTCAAATAAATCGAACAATTTACCCAATCTCCATCAAATGCTACCCTGGTTTTACCAGTCCTGGCTTGGAATGGACACTGGAATTCCAATAAAAATAGTTGAGCTCTTACAGAGAAGTCCTACAGGAATTTGGACATTATATAGGATAAATATAAAGCGTATTGGATTCCATAGAAAAGTCCTATAGGATCCTATATTCTTTCTTCTAATATATGAACAACACAAACATCGTAGAGATTTAAATTTCTTGCTTGCATCTTTATTCAACATTTTCTTTTTGTTGTTTTATTCATTTTCATATAACTGTAGTAGATAGAGTTCATGTGGTAAAATCGTATTTTCAGCTAAAATACAAAGCCAAAGAACAAGAGAAAATTATACACAAATTAAAACAAAAAATATTTTCAAATTTAGTTTGCTTTTAAAAGAGAAAACAATGGCTTGACATAGATTGACTTAACTAATACTAAACAATTGTAAAAGATAATAAATAAATTAAATAATTAACAGACATGGCAAAAGAGAAATTAGACCATACGGTATAAGCTTGATTTGTTCAAATGAGGCACTTTGTTTGAACTGATGTATTAGAATTATTGACAGGTTTCTACAGCTTTTAGATCTGCGAAATAGATAAACAAAATAATAATAAAATTGATATAATGCTTAAAGAATTGTCTTGTGTTGTAAAACTACAATACATGTAAGGGACATAAGCCTGGGGTGGTTTTCAAAAAAGACTAACGATCCAGTGACATCTCTTAATAAATATAACAGACACAATCAAAACCTATGCGTATTCATGAACTGACTTGTTAGGGAGAGTATAACGAAGATGGTCGCACTATATGCACTTTGCCATCGGTTAACTCGCAATTTTTCTTTTAGTTTTTTTTTTTTTCTCATATTTTTCTCTTTTTTTTATTTAGGGGGTGCAAACTCTGCTGTCCATTGAATGGTCACACAGTTTGTCCCTCTTTTTTTAAAATATATATATGTATATTATATATACCCATGCATGCTGTTCGTACATGTTAATAGCGTTATTTAATGCCCTTATTGAGTTCTTAATTGGTTTATCTTGGATTTGGTTGTGTTCTTGTGTTTTGCTTATCTCTGGCTTCGTTTATCCAGGTAACTTTGACATATTTGGTACGTTCCATAAAAATATATATTTAAAATCAACTCACAACCCTGTGTTTAAAGACAATAGGCTTGGTGTTGGTTTTATCGGCTGACAATATTGGGAAGTTTTTGACAGCACCCGTTTGCTGCCTGATCTAGAAAATGGCTTTACATTTGATGTAAGTGTGCGTAAAGCTACAAGATACGGTCGATAATGCAGGATACTACTTCCTGTTGGCCCAAGGAAGTTTATATCTACCTGTGGTGTATTGCAAGGCATGATGGGAATGATAACTGTATGAACACGGTATGGATGATGCGGTAGAGATGAGCCCATTCAGCGTTGTCACTAAGAGGGTTAGAATTTGTTGTGTAGACCATTTACTAGTATGGGCCTTGGATGACTTTGGTCAATGGTTTGAAGTGGATGATACATGAATGTTAAGTGAGATGCAGGTCGTTGGTTGCCGATGTAAATTGATGTTAGTTTGAAAAAGGTAGATGCATGAATGTTGAGTGAGATGAATGGCGGTTGCCTATGTAAATTGATGTAAGTTTGGGGGTTACTTTTGGGGTAATGATACAGCGGATTTCGTGTGAAGGTTTAGGGTGTTTTCAATGGGGATGAGTTGATGTTGGACAATGGAGATTTATCTCTGGGAGTTGAGAATGACTATATCTTAATTTACCTGAATTGTGCAGTAAAATACAACTTTGGTTTTCTAATCAATTGGTGTGAAATCTCAAAATTAGAAGCAAATATTATAATAGTTGGGTTAAATATCAGTTTGGTTGAGAAGAGCTTTTTATCAGACAAAAATGAAACTAAACCGTTCAATTGGGTGTTCGTTAATGAAGGTAATACAGTATAGCATAAATACGAGTTGTCATTGTAGCTGCTTATATGATATCTAAGACAAAAATATTGGCTGTACTACTGGGTAGATTTGGAGATCATAAAATGAATTTTTATCTCAAAATGTGATTGATATTGGACGATATCCGGGAGCAGCTTCATCAAGTAAATTAACATGTACATGTGAATGAGTAAATACACTTGTAAATAATATGTTTGATGGTACAGGGATATAAGTAAATACATAATTGATAAATACTAATATTTTTTACAGTTTTTATAAATTATTTACTTATGGTACAAGATGTTAAACATAAAGTATAGATGGTAGTTATATGTGGACAATACGAGATAATGAGTTTGATAAACAGGCTTTACAACAGCTATTCAGTGGTCTGTTTTATGAAGGGTACAAACTTATGTCAAGCGTAAACTGTCACACCTTCCAGCAGTGAAGGTCTTAGGCAAATCCTCATAGCTGTTATGCCCAACATATGCTACGCATGCTTCGCAAAACAGCCCCACAGCGCAGCTTTATTGTGCTGTCCTATGATCACAGACCAAACCATACACTGGTTTGCCGTCCTTTTTCTTATGAACTGGTTAAACCGTACACTGGTTTGCCGTCCTTTTTCTTATGAACTGGTTAAACTAACTGTACACTGGTTTGCGGTCCTTTTTCTTATGAACTGGTTTAACCCTATACTGGTTTGTCCTATTTCGTATGAACTGGTTAAACCGTACACTGGTTTACCGTCCTTTTTCTTATGAACTGGTTTGTCCTATTTCGTATGACCTGGCCAAACTGTACACAGGTTTGCTGTCCTTTTTCTTATGAACTGGCCAAACCGTACACTGGTTTGCCGTCCTATTTCGTATGAAAACCGTACATGAATCAAATTGTAAACTGCTTGGCAGTCCCATTTCTAATGAACATAGCAAAATTAACAAACAAATGTATCTGTTTTATTCATACATTTGGAACCAATAACCAGGGTAACCTGGTACTGACCAAGTATCATAATGGGGTCAGTTATTATCATAGATATTAGGAATTAAACTTCCTTCACTCTATACATTCCATTCAGAACCGCTCGCTTGGAACTATTATTTAACTAAGAACACAGCTTCAATACAAACGTTTTGAAAAGAGATATTTTTTTGTTTCGTTTGATGACAGCTATTTTAAATTGCATGTACATTAATCGTACTGCATGTGAACAACAAAGAAACATAACAAAGGATGTGATCATGTTTAAGAACCATTAAATGTTTGTAATAAAATTATTTTAACAAACATACCTACACACTAGAATAACATGACAATAAGCAAAAAGCTGAACATTCCCCGAGGAAGGTGGGGTGACGAATGTAAGAAACCATATTTAACAAGAAATGATCAGCCAACTGCTAATTAACCTGAAAGCCCTATTTAAAGGTTTGATAAAGTACACAGATAGCTTTGATGAGCAATTTAAATATTTGTTTTCTAATAATCAATAATAGTTCTTGTTTTAAACCTTTGCTGCGAGCCTTGGCAAGAATTCAGTATATTTAACTATCCACTCTGATTTTGCTGTAGTTATAAACTTACATATATGCATAGAATATTTAAACTTAACAGAAAAACACAATGTACATATTGGACATGGGTAATCCAGTGAGAAACGCACAATAAAGTACAGTTAAAAAACTCCCACACACATTTCTCTCGGGATATATTTACATCTGTTAACACATCTATACAAACTTCGTCTCTAGAAAAAACAACTTGCAAGGAAACAGTGGAATTAAACAGATTGGTTTATAGCTTTTAACAAATAAAAATAACATGACATTTTAAAAGTTCGGTATTTTCAAACAGAAAAATTAAGGTGGTACCGAGAACAATTTGTAGTCCTGATCTGATCATTGAAATTGATAAATGTTTCTATGTCACTTGTACAGTACATAGCAAGCAGTGCATATCTTTTCAGACCTAGCAGAGGAGGGTGCGCTAGAAGTGGACATTGTCCCAAATTTAAATACATTTTGAAGGCTGATATAAATGGCGGACTGTATATATACACCATAGCACCCACGTGCTTTAAATTGGGGCTATTAACATTAAATTGGGGCTATTAACAACAACTATCCTGTATATCCTAGGATGTTTGAGTAGGTGACTGATACCCATATGTTGAGCAGAAACAACTGGTATGAAATAAATAATTGTAGCACAAGTTTTGCCAACGGGTAGAGGCGGCGCGTTTTTGCCCCTTTCTGAGTGCGTCGAAGGGCTAATTTTACAGATACAACATCGCTGTGAATGTCATCAATGAAATTGTATAAAACGTTCACCATGTTTAACCTAAGTCAGTGTTATTGTGTGAATTTATTTTGTACTGTGAGGCACAAAAGAGGAAAATAGGTACATTAAACATATTTACATCAGTTCATGTTAGACGTTTAAAAATTACAAACATGTGGATTTTAAAGACACTAAGCTATCTGGCAATTTGCACGCCCAAAACTGTTTTATAGTTCTAGTAACTAACCACCCCTGTCGGCTCTAGTGTGACCACTCAAGCTACAAATCACACAACGTATGTTAGCAACCTGTGGTTGTTTGAATGATATTATTCAGAAAAAAAAATCTTAGTATACCAAAAAGCAAAGTTTATGTGCAAATTTTAGTCGATAAACGGAACATCAATTATATCATTGCCTTTTGATTGAGCTTCTTAATGACAATAGAAGAGCCGGCAGTTTGATCAAAATATTTTACAAAATCTAATAAATCTTAGTTTTGGGAGTCAACTAGCCCCGTGCGTCATTGTTCTCCGCGTTTTATTATCACAGTCTGATCAGCCTGAACTTGGACGAATTCCAGTCGATAAAGTCACAATGTGGGTAAAAACAGAATCACAGTGTAGTCGGCTATAGGAAATGATTATAAACTAGACCTCATCATAAAACCGTTAGATGTTCCTACACAGCGTGTATTAAAATGTTAATGACCAAAACGACAGAATACGTGTTAGTATTTTGGAACAGTGTACTCAATGGAATATTTAGCTAAGACTAGCGACTTAAAAACCTGATTAGCAAGGTTATGGAACCATCTCATAAGAAAAATAAGCATGGTTAGAGATGCACAACAATTTACTTATTATTCTACCAAATCAGAATAATTCTTCGGAATTTATCGGATCGTTCCTTTACGCTACCAGGCCTTGCTGTTAAAATTATACAGTTCTTACACACACATATTTTACATTTGTAGATCTTACGTTGAAAATTGGGTCTGATAAGAAATTCATGTGACCCACACTCGCAACCCTCCTGCTTGGAAATAAGTCGAACAGCTGATAGAGCCTAACTCTCACAGCTGGCTGTAATATGGGTAGGTTAAATATATATACACATATGTAATATAGGATACCAAGATATGTAGTGTAATGTAACAAGAAAATAAAGATAAAGAAATACTATACATTGAGCTTACTAACCAAATATTAAAAATAAAATGTGTCCAACTCACGACTGATGCTAAAAGAGCTGTGGAGGTTCCAATGAGACCTTCCGAGTCTGAGTGACTTGGTTATCAATCAATCTGACCACTCCATAATCTCTTATGATGATGAGAAAATGATGAAAGCACTATGAGATGATGACTGAATGATGAAAATGAAAGGGAGCCATAAATACAAACTTAGTCACTGGTAGATAGTTCTGATCACTCTGGATCTCCGACGACAGGTCACAAGTCATTGTCGGGAGAACTGGGGTAACTGGAGACAGAGCCCGGGGGTCGCCCCCGCGCCACACTTGTCAACACAACACACTGATTCTTGTACAAGTCTCTTTCTTTTGTTAAGACTCCCAGTTGACGTTTGAGTTTTGAAATCTGGTCATGTAATGAACGGTTTGTTCGCTCTAACTCGTAACGTTGTGCCATGCGTTTTGACCGACAATTCTGTGCATAACCTCGATTTTTCAGCGTTCTACGTTTCTGTTTTAATTTCAAAACTTCCTCTTTGGGAATACCATGAAGGCGCTTGTTAAGTTCGCGAACTGGAAGTGACACCAATTCTTCGTCGTCTAGCAGATCATCTTCGTCCATACCTTCAGGGGAGCTATCATTATAATGGCTGCTACCACTGGAAGAACAATAGCGTAATCTATGGTCATATGGGTCGTTGAGATCATCTAGATTCTCTGCCTGGTCATCAGGAGGGAAATCTGTAGCCTCCAAGGACAAGGCCCTCTGAGCAATGGTCGATGGCCGACTGGAAGGCTCCTCCAAGAGGCCCAGTTCCTGTCGCTCTAATTTCAGTGGAGGCGGTATTGTACTGTTCCTTGTGTTAGTGTTGTTGTTGCCTGTGTACTCCGCTGCACATAAAGCTAGATCCTCTGGAGATATCTGAACACTCTGACTTAACCATAACAAGTCTAAGACTGGAAACTGTTTCTGATCGGGGCTAGGGACACCTTCACTGCTGAATCCTGGGGATGTTGGAACACTACAGGAGCCCGTGCTGCCTGTCTTAGCACCCGCCGTGGGCCTAGGGGCTGCACAGCAAGCCTGCATCATAAAGTGTTCTGTGTCCTCCAGTTTTACAGAGGGAAACTCCAAAGCATCCAGATCAAAATGGTAGATGTAATCGTCAGCCATCTGTTGGCCACCTTCAGCTCCTCGCTGCATATTTGTTGAGAAAAACTATGTAGAAAGAGCCGGCGGTTATGTAGCACACGGTATCTTGTTAAAGTTGTAACCCCAGTCAGAGATCCACAGTTGAAGTATATAGATGTATATATATAAGTATATAGGTCACAGAGCTCTTACTTCAAGAACATACACTGGTAAGTTTGCGTGCCATCTAACCGGCTTTATGGTGAGATTACAACACAGACAAGTAGCACACTAGGCGACACTGTCCTAGTCTAGAATTGTCGATGGAACTATGAGGATGACATTTGGTATGAAAAACTGGTAAATCGTGGTGAGGGTCGGGCCAAAACCTGCCACGAAGTGACCAGCTGTACGAACAGGCAACAACACGCGACAGGGAAATCCCAGACTGGTTATATACGGGCTCTGACGTCAGCTGTGGTCGAAGTTCAGAGGTCACTGTGGCCCAATCGCAAAACCGCTCTCGATCTATTTTGGGAAACTGAAGGGTCTCGTGCTCTGAAATTGAAGTAAAACACCATTGATCGATATTGATAATACAGCTATCATAACATGGTGCAATACCTATAGAGAGTACATATGATAGTAGGTAGTACAGTCCTGTAACGGGGGCATATAAGACAGATTCCCGTTGAGAGCATAACTGGTTGTATAGCATTATAGTCAGGGCTTGAATCGACCCGTGTCTCTGCCATACACGTGTGTTCTGTTTTCCCCTGGAGCTTTATCTCAATATTGACCAACTTTTAAAGAGGCCGATTTTCACCAGTGTTTTGTATAAACTAGAGCTTAACTTCCGCGGGTCTGCAGGTTCATTCATACCTCATAAACCATACATTTAGTCTTCATCTCTCCTCTACTGGACAGCGCTCTGTTTACCCCACAAACAACATTCGATTATATGACCTCAATTTGACCAGTTTCTTTTCCGGTAATCAGTGTTATTTCTGCATTCCCAACAATTCCTACTAACCACCCTTCTGTTCTCTACTCTCGATGCTTTTTCTTGTTATCGTTATTATCGCAGAGACTTTATGAGCTTGCCTTTACGAAACACCTAATATATACTGACTCCAGTATTCGGGGTTTTTTTTTTCGAAAGTCTATTCTATGTCTAATTGATAAATGATTTACGTGTTTCTTAATTATTCTGTTTTTAACTCCAAAGACAGGTCATATTAAATGTTAAAAGGGATATTAGCGTTAAAAGTCAGTTTTATTTAATAATTACTATGAGGCCTATACTCATAGCAATTTTATCTTTCATTTTTTATTTGCTTTCACATTTCTAAATGAGCGCATTCTCTGTTTTGTATTTTTTTTTTTTTTTTAAGAGTTAAATATAAGAACAGTTATACTTGTAAAAAAAATATATATATAATCTCTGCTAATCTATGTGCTTATCATTGACGCAAACGGACAATGTCAATGAAAAACACGGAATAAAGGAAGCTTCACTGATTGCATTTCCTTCTCGTTATCCCTGGCTTAACCTAGAACGCCTTTCATCGCCGCCTTAAATCTTATTAATTTTACAACATACATTTATAATTTGTATATATATTGATTGTATTTAACATCTCTCAAGACGAATATGTCTTAAATATCAGTGCAACAAACCAAGGCTGTGGCTATTTCTACAGTGCTATTGTCTACAAGTTACGATCGGATTTGAATTTCTCTGGCTATCACCAGCGGGCAGTCCAGTCCGCAGTCATCGATCCGCAGGTCCCTGGCTGACTAGTCAACACTGGACCACTCTTCCTGGGTCTCTTCCGCCTTTCCCAGACCTGATCGCGTATCTCCCCTGCTTCCCTCTCGAACCCAAATCAGAGAACGGGAATATTGATTAGCTAACCTAACCCGGTACACCTACTAGCTGTTAATGGAAGTCGTGAACTGGCTAAGAGGGTCGGTGATTGGTTAAGCTTGTGCCCTCTAGCCTAAACCAATTTGATTACTTTAAAGACATGAAAAAGAGTTTAACCTAATCAAGAAACAGTTTGAATAGACTGTGCATACTTTGGAACCGAGAATGCTTAAACATAAGAAAAATTGCGCACTATTTATTTTGGTTAGCTTCAGGAAGTCTCTCGCTTCGATTACTTATCTGTCAATCATTTCATTCTAAGGATGGGTATTTAGTTAAAATAATTTGCCAAAAAAATCTAATTGCGAAAGCAAGAAATAAACGTATTTTTTCCCCTCTAAAATCAATCAATCAGTCCAGTTTGAATAAAATCAATAAAGGTTTACTAAGCGATTCAATCGCCTCCATCTGTAATACGCAATCGTCAATGTTTTATATACACATTATTTTTATCTTATTTTTTATTTTATTTTTTTATTTTGTTTACGTTAAATAAGTACTCTTTAAATGTTACATAAATAAGGGTATGAACACATTTGTTTTAATGTTTTGTAAGTAGTATTTGAGGGCGGGTTACACTGTACTTACCTGTAGCCGTAGTGAAAACATTTCTCTTCCGCTTTCTGTTCGTAATTTACTATCCGTAGGATTGATGGCCACTTCATTTAGTCACCCACTCATTAGAATTTCTGTTTTATATGGACTTAAACATCCTCTCTTCAGGTGTCAGCCAATACGAACTCAAATACTGGATAGGTCAAATGTGAAATAAAAAAAATGACAACGGGTTAAGGGACGTGTATCAAAATACTTCCGTTGTTGTGACGTTGTAATAGAACGAGGCTGGGTTATAACGGTAAACTCAGCGAGGCGTGGAATACACACTTAACCCGAGCATCTGAGACTCTATCGGTGATCAGTTGGTGATTTCAAGATTAAAAATTGCTTCCGTGGCATTAAAAAATGAGGACAATAAAGTATTAAAGAAGTAATAAGCCGGTTAATGGTAGCAAGACAGGCACGGTATGCTCGACTGGCTCCAAAACAAATTTATAATGTCACACTATTGGAGGAGGTATATTTTTTGCAGATTTTGTTAAAAACTAAAGATTGGCATAACGTTGATTATGAAAACAAAGCAGTTGAAAAAAGTGGGGAAGCGGTACCATGCTCGATCTTCTCCGCCACGTTGCCCAGTGTCTCACACAGACTGCCACCATACAGGCTGTATAATTAAACTCACTATTAAACGTTATAGCTGTTGTGTAGTCCAGTACGCCCCAGGCCGTGTCTTATCAAACAGTCGGTGTTAATAGGTAACTAGCTACCACTTACTTCCACATTATGTGGAAGTGATAACATGGAAGTGATTCTTTGTTTTATGTTCAAATACAAGTATATATGAGCACGCATACTTCTAATTAAACTCTTATTCCTGAATCAGTTTTCTTTACATACATTTTTATACATTTTTTGTGTATGCATTTAATAAGTAGGCACGCTACCGCCTGTATAACTTGCATGACGCATTACCAGCCTTTACTTGTAAATACTGCTAGTTTAATCTAGTTGTATGTTTAAGTGATGGAGCTGCACATGTGTGTTTCACTTGCCCATATTTTCACAGGATTATGTCTGGTTATTGTACTGTCTGGTTACATTAAGCATGTTGTTCGTGCTTTCCTTCATCAATATTAGGTGGCTAGTGATCTTAAATGTTCCTAGCACATGAACAGAAGAAGTTAATCGTCCCTATATCATTACGTTTCTTTTGTTTGCAAACAAATAAGTTACTTTCTGATTACAGATTGTTTCTGCTAAAATCCTAGGGAAAAAAATCTTTATTAAAACGTAAAAAAATAAATACATAAACACAGTTGTAATCAATGAGCAAATGCGGGTTGTAAGTATATTTGGTTGCCCAAATGGAAAGTAGTCCCTAATGTTGTTTTCGTTTTTTTTATTATTAATCAAATAAACAATAAAAACAATCTGTAAAGCACAATACAAACATGCCTAGTGTCAGATGCATTTTCTTATTTATTTATTTATTTTTTGATATATTTTTTTTTTTTTCATATCGGCAAAATACGAACGCAATTATAAAGTATAGAGATCTTGATTATAGAATAGTTTGATTGGTATTACCATTGTAACATTACAAAACAAAACACCTAGAGATCTACAAACGGGTCACCTTGATCCTTGCATTAGACTAAAGTTCAAAGGGTGGCCCAAACATGTTATATTACGCCAGCTGATAATAAATAAATATGTAAATAATCGTTTCGGTAAGTGCGTGTATGTTTGAATATACCTGTCAGTTAATGTTTAAGGAGTTTGTGTTATTTATTACGTTTTACTTAAGTTTAGTTCTCTAAGCTGTTTGTCTTAAAACAGGGTGGTTCGCTGTCTTTCCGTTTATTCTATTATCTAGCGTACCGTCTTGTCTGATTCAAACGGTTGTCCACCGTATTGATGTGTGTCCGTCCACCACAAAAAGAAAACATGCTAGCTTGAAAATAAATTAGGATGACGGATGGTATTGCGTTTCACCCAATTCCGTTAAATGAAATGGCCGTTGTTACACATTTTTTAGTATATTCATGCCTGAATGTGTTGTGAACATGATAAGTAGTGAATAAATTCACGGATTAACTTCAAACTTGTTATGTAGCGTCCCCTTGTTAAGGTGGCCAATGGGATTACATTTCACCAAATTATAATAGCCATCATTACATAATTTTAAAATATTCATGCATATATTTTTTCTGAACACAATAAGCAGAGAATAAATTCACTGATTAACTTTAAACTTTGAAGATAGCTTCCTGCTTTTAAGACAATTGATCAAACTGAATTTCACCAAGTTCCGAAAACAAGGTGGACGCCATTGCATTATCGTACAATATTCCTTCCTGTATATGTTGTGAGCACTATAACTCTGTAACAAAAACACAGATGAACCTGAAACTTGAAATATAGTCTCATCTTATTAAAACAATAAATGGGATTGAATTTCAACAAATTTCCTAAAACAAAAGGGCTACCAATGCACCATTTTACCATATCCACACCTATGTGTTCTGAACATGATTGTTTTTAAATCAATTCACAGATTAACTTGAAAGACATAGGATAGGATTGCATTTCATCAAATTGCACAAAGCAATATGGTCCCCATTGCTTATTTTTTTAATACTCACCCGCACATGATAATTTTGAGAACAAATTCACCGAATAACTGTTATGGTAGCTTCCCTCCATTAAGACAAATATTGAAATTTCATTTCTACAAATTTCGCCAAAAAAATGGCAGCCATTGCATAATTTTAATATAAGACTTTATAACTTTGAAAATAGTTCAGAAACGGATGGGATTGCATTTCATTTTATTCCACAAACAAAATTGGCCGTCAGACAAATTCAGATATTAACTTCAGACTTTGCTTTTTCTGTTAATACTATAGATGAACATGACCGACATTGCATATTGCACCAAAATGTTGATAAACACCATAAATTTTACTAAACAAAATTCCTAAACAAAAGTAAGAAAAGTGGATTTGATTGGGATTATGAGCATATATTTTCAAAAAAAGCCTCTATTGGTAGACCTTGTAGCTACTGATCACGTTTAACTAAAAAGATTTGTCTTTTTCAGTTCCTTTGAATTCTTATTCGATTTCGGTGATATACTTTATATAGCAGTTTGAAGATATATGAATTTTTATTCCGTTCTTTTGTGTATATTGAGTATATTCTGTCTGAAACGTTACCAAGCATGAAAGTGGACCAAATGACCTGTATTGTCGGGAATCCAATAAAATTGAAACTGCAACAAAATTCTTTAGATAAAGATTGCCCTGGTGTGGATGAATGAACTGGTATCTACTAACGCTGTATATCAGGTGTTGTCTATATCTCCAAACGGGAGCATTATTTTAAGGTGTCATACCGGAAATGACAAATGCATAGTTGTTTGTTTGTTTTATATTGGTATTGATTACTGCTTTGTCTGTTTTGTCCAAACGCATTACAACAGGATGGAGTCTTTAAAAACTCGTTACATATGTTCTCCAGGCCTATACTGACCCAAGAGTTCGTGCTTGATAAGTTGGCCTAAAGCACCCTGCCCCAAGCTAGTCTCCGTGCTCCAGTGACTATACACGAATTTATCGCCATCGGTATGTCTTTAAACTGCCTGTCGATAACGGCCGACTCCAGCGGCAAATTCTGTGACGGAAGCCCACAAGAAAAAAAGTGAAATTGATATCCACAAACGATAACGACATTCTATCGCTGGTAGGCGTATTGATCAGGATAGGTACCGATTGATTTCTGATCAATATATCTGATATTGGTACGCGCTTATCCTATTGGTCCGTGTTGTATGTCCCTTTGTCCTCAGCGATGTGACCTGACATCTTGGCCCACAGCCTTGGGAAAAAAACATTAGGGACAACACAGGAGACTAGCTAAATTTAAAAATTATCGGAAAATCGTGAATAAAATAGGTGTGTTTTCTGATATGGGAAGAAAAAATAACTTCCTTAGTTAAATATATTTTTTTTGTAAATTGAATCTATTTTTTTTATACATCTGTTGTTATATTTTTAAATGTTTATCCTTAATCACAAAATGAACTGGAACGATGTCGTGCTAACCTCTGTAATTATATGCCAATACCCCAGGTGTAGGAGCCTTTGCCATACGGGATTTAAGCTGTTCACTTATTGATTTAACATAAACTACGTGTTAAATAAAAACACAACACAATATTAATTCGCTGTAATATTATATTGCCCTTTATAATAATAAAGCTTCATCGTTGTCTCCAGGCTGTGTTATTATGAAAAACTGCCATACAAGCCGTTATAAGCGTATGTTGGCTAATTCTAAATGTTGCCATTAACAAGCTAGGCTTAACGATTTGAGTTGTTATTTAATGACTGACGCGTACCATTACACCAAAGGTCAGAACTCGACATATTTTAATGAACTATCTCTATAACTGAAAAAGGTAATTTTTTACAAGTACTTTGGGACACAGCGAATGGTGTAGCCCATTCCAAATAAGAACAACTGCCAAAATCAAACTTAACTACACATAATTTTCGTCAAATTGATGGACTGGTCTTTTACATGCGAGACTTGATGATGCATGTAGACTTAACTCAGTGCCGTCCTATAACCTCCCAGCAAACCAAACAACGCCGCGACAACGTTATATTGTGGTCGTGTAACGCTGTTGCAACGGAATTTTGTGGACTACCAGTTATTTTGCCACAACCTTTGAATACACCCACACGACCACGAACAGAAAGGTTCTAGCTACGTTGTAACATTGTTAATTGTTGCATCATTTAACGTTTTGACAATATTGTTATTACGTGATACAAAATGCTACCAATTCACACTAAAGTCATGACGTAGTCGAATCGTGTTGTCACAACGTTAAAATACAACGTGTTATGTCACGCTTTGACAACATTTTAATAATAAAATTGTATCAACTGGTACAACATAACAAACAAAATTCAGCGCAAATTAACGTGGCATTAACGTTGATTTTTGGTTCCTCTCCAACGTTAACAATTTATAGATTGTATGCAACATTGCAGCTACATAGTGTGTTTGCTGTGCTAGTGATATATATAAGAAGTCTGTGGTAAACAGTTGGTAATCCCGCACTGGAACCAGTTATATGTATTTCCCTCGATGGCATTTATATTGAAATTATCTCTACACCCATTGAAGTCTCCGTAAGCAAACAGACTCTTCTAGACAGACCATTATTTGATATAGGCTCAACTTGTGTTGTGTCCAATGCATTTTTGTATTTGTTTGTTGTTTTACATGTGTAAATTGCAGCTTATTGACGTGATGTAAGTAAACATATATGCACAGATATACACAACAAATTGTCCGTATTTGAGTGTCAGATCGGGCCACGTTCACGGAGTTCACATCGATACAAAAAGGCACACGTGCACGCAATTTCTGAGTAGTCAAACATCCTGCTTATGACTCTCAGACGGTCAGCTTTTCTCGTGGCTGGAAACTAATCCCCATCTATAACATAGTCCTTAAATATTAACGTTAATCACACCTGTATACGGCGCATTAAGATGACATAAAACGCTGGAACAACAGCACACCACAAACATATGGAAGGTTATTTATATCTAGTTTCAGGAAATAAGATTATAAATCAGAAAGTCCGATCTGATTCTATTTCCTTTCGTTTTAATTCATTTTATATATGTTCATGTATTAAATCGGATCATTCTGCACGTTTTTGTATCTGTAGACTAGCAGACTAAGGGTATACGATTTGTCACCTGTGATTGTGGAGAGTGGCACTCATTATTCAATCCTCTGAATATTAAATTCAATTAATTAACATATTAATCAATACTTCTTTAATAGCACCAAATTTAGATGATACAATAGAGGTCTGATCACATATGCCAATCACACATCTTGTCACATGAAATACGACGATTTTTTTAAAATATTTTGTGTAAACACAGCCTGGTGAGAATTGTATGCAGGTGTGAATAATTAGTTGTAAAGGGATGCTGAGCAATCTGTACGGTCTTACATTCTATGACCGAGTTTGCGATGTATGGTGTTACTTTAACATAGACATCATGGGAGGAAGCACACTGTGAGACGTCTAACTTATGGAATGAAACAGGAACACAGATGTCATTGGAAGGATACTCAGGGCGAGACGTGTAACTTAATGACTAATAGAGGAGCACAGAGGTTATGATAGGACTGATAAAGGAACACCTGTACGTCATGGGAGGGATTACAAGGCGAGACGAATAACTTATGGACTGATAAAGGAACACAGCCGTCATGGGAGGGATGCACACTGCAAGTCGTGTAACTTGTTGACTGAGAGGGGAACACAGACGCAGACGTCATGGGAGGGATGCACAAGGCGAGACGAATAACTTAGGGACTGAGAAAGGAACACAGACGTTATGGGAGGGATGCACAAGGCGAGACGAGTAACTTAGGGACTGAGAAAGGAACACAGCCGTCATGGGAGGGATGCACAAGGCGAGACGAATAACTTAGGGACTGAGAAAGGAACACAGACGTCATGGGAGGGATTCACGAGGCGAGACGAATAACTTAGGAACTGAGAAAGGAACACAGCCGTCAAGGGAGGGATGCACAAGGCGAGACGAATAACGTAGGGACTGAGAAAGGAACACAGACGTTATGGGAGGGATGCAAAAGGCGAGACGAATAACTTATGGCCTGATAAAGGAACACAGCCGTCATGGGAGGGATGCACAAGGCGAGAGGAATAACTTATGGACTGATAAAGGAACCCAGCCGTCATGGCAGGGATGCACAAGGCGAGACGAATAACTTAGGGACTGAGAAAGGAACACAGACGTTATGAGAGGGATGCACAAGGCGAGACGAATAACTTATGGACTGAGAAAGGAACACAGACGTCATGGGAGGGATGCACAAGGCGAGACGAATAACTTATGGACTGGGAAAGGAACACAGACGTTATGGGAGGGATGCACAAGTCGAGACGAATAACTTATGGACTGATCAAGGAACACTGACGTCATAGAAGGATGCACAAGACGAGACGTGTAATTTATGGAGTGATAGAGGGACGCAGACATCATGGGAGGATACACACTGCAAGACATGTAACTCATTGACTGACAGAGGAACACAGACGTCATAGGAGGGATACTCAGGGCGAGACGTGTGATTTATGGACGGATAGAGGAACGCAGACGGCATGGGAGGATGCACACTGCGAGAGTGTAACTTATGGACTAATAGAGGATCACAGAGGCCATGATAGGATTGATAAAGGAACACAGACATCATGGGAGGATACACACTGCAAGACGTGTAACTTATTGACTGACAGAGGAACATGGACGTCATTGGAGGGATACTCAGGGCGAGAGTGTTACTTATTGACTGACAGAGGAACATGGACGTCATTGGAGGGATACTCAGGGCGAGACGTGTTACTTATTGACTGACAGAGGAACATGGACGTCATTGGAGGGATATTCAGGGCGAGATTGTTACTTATTGACTTATAGACGAACATGGACGTCATTGGAGGGATACTCAGGGCGAGACATGTTACTTATTGACTGACAGAGGAACATGGACGTCATCGGAGGGATACCCAGGGCGAAACGTCTTACTTATTGACTGACAGAGGAACATGGACGTCATTGGAGGGATACTCAGGGCGAGACGTGTTACTTATTGACTCATAGAGGAACATGGACATCATTGGAGGGATACTCAGGGCGAGACGTGTTACTTATTGACTGACAGAGGAACACAGAGGCAATGGTAGGACTAATAAAGGAACACAGACATCATAGGAGGATGCACAATGTGAGACGTGTAACTTATTGACTGACAGAGGAACACAGACGTCATGGAAGGGATGTACAAGGGGAAACCTGTAACTCATGGACTGATACAGGAACACAGACGTTATAAGAGGGATGCACAAAGTGAGACGTATAAGTTATGGATTGATACAGGAACACAGACATCATAGGAGGATGCGCAATGTGAGACGCATTACTTATGGACTAATAGTGGAACACAAAAATCATGAGAGGGATCATTCGCTCATCTCATTTGTGACAAAAAGATATGTTTACGGCTTAATCTGGTACATCAACAACTTTACAGGACAACTTTTTTGAATTTCTGGCTGATTTCTAAGACGTGTTTTAAAGCCTTTGTTAAACACTTTAGCGTATGTTTGTTAAGCTGACTGATAGCTGAGAGTACTACGTGTGTCTGTACAGGGGTGACCTATTGTAATACTGATAACTAGCTAACTAGGCTTCACCAGGATTTATTATCAACTCCAATCGATAAGCTTTCCTCCAGGATGAAGAAATATATTATAAGAAAGGATGTATCAAAATATTTAAGGGAACATTTCCTTATTTTAGAAGCCCGGTTCAAGTAAATAAGCCACCGACGCTAAGTAACTGTTTAGTTTTTAATCCGGCGGTTTGAGCTCTGTACTACTGCTCTCGCTAGCCGCTGTTCTGTTCAAATCGTTAGCGAAGCGACACTCTGATTGACAAACGTGAGGACTACACCATATAGATATCCTGCCCTCGTGACCGTCTCTCGGCTCCGGGGCAACCGCCTAAATGTGCCATTGATTCTGAGTTGATAGTTTCGGAAAAAGTTGCCAAACAATTTAGCATCCTTCGTCAGTAAACACGACATGTGTCACTCTATTGTCAGTTCAAAACAATCTCCGTCCAAATTTGTGAATGAGTGCCCGTATGCCAGGGCTTGAAGAACACCCGGGGACATTACAACTCAGCATACAGATTAAAACAGCCTGTGATTTATCTACTCTTAACATTTAGCGTTACTCTGTGGCGGATTTTCAGCTCCGTCATAAAACACGTGAATGAATGCTTCAGTTTTATTTGGGGTTTTTAAATGTATATTCGTTCTCATTTCTATTATTTTTTTACAACCTTTACACTTGAAGTCTACGGACGAAGCCTGTTTTTAACCTATACTTTTAAGTTTGAGATTTTGTAGATCGTACATAATATATCAGAGATTTGTTTATTTCTTTTGATAGCCTCTGCCATAGACAGATAACAAAAAGAGGTTAAATACAACCAACAATTAAAAAAGCTTTATAAGTTCATTATAAACCTTTCATTCTCTTTCGTTTTCTATTCCAATTCGAAATCCAAATTTCTTCTTGAAAATTATGATATTTAGTTTCTAATTTGGGTGTGGACAATTGTTATTTTATTTCCTTATATATTGAAGGAAATATCGTGGGGTGTTACTTGATGACTTATGACTGACTGTAAGTTCTGTGTGAATCATACTAATGAGCGGCTTTTCTATAAACCATTCATGTGTCACTTACAGACAAACAATAGAAGTGACACCCGTGATATCACTTTTTATCAGCCGCCAATAGACCTATAGGATAGTGACAAAGTATGTTTGTAAATCAGTCTCACTTGCCAGTTGACTATTAATTAGATTTAATTAAATATCTAAGTTTCTAAATGAATGAGACAATCGGTGTATTGACGGATACCAATGGTTATTGCCAGATATGGATATAGTTTTAAGGAACAATTGCATCATATTTAATTAACAATGTATTTTGACTATTCCTAGTTACAGTGTTTAAAAGTCCAAAAATGTGTGACTGCCTACATCGGATCTCGATGTAACCCTAAAAAATCTTTGATTAAGTAGGCTTTCCGTCTTAATATAGGTTTAATATCCCCATCGACTAAATTCTGTATCCTTGTATTAGGTCAACATGCATAAAAAGTGGATGTTACTGGTTTTTCTGCTATAATTTCAAGTCTACAGTCAAAGTGAAGGAGAGATAAATGGCGGGTTGACAACAGAGGCATATTCCGTTTCCTTGTGTTTTTAACAAGGTTAATGGGCAGTTTCAAGTCTGGTTAGGTTGATGAAATATGTCAGAAAGTTCACTATATCAAATAATATTGGACAGTAGTAATTGAACCCATTATAGTCGGTAAGTCAAAAAACTTGAAATTACACAGTTGTATGCGCCCTCACTCTGTATATATTAATACGGCTGTATTGTACGATTGGTAATTGGATAGACAGGACTATGCATCTATTCTCGTACCAACTGGATGTTTAAGTGGCTAATATGGAGTCTCCAGCAGTTTCAGTTTCCCTTACGTTTAGTTCATGTCTTGTATTTGTTTGTTTATTGGAATGGGGTCTCACGCCGTACTTAAGGTTATTTCACCCACATAACGGCGTGCCAGTCTATTGGCTGAAAGAAAGCACTGTCGAAGCCACTAGCAATAAACTAAGACAATACACATCGTAATACAACGACATCACAAACAAATGTAAGATTGACGTGAGTTTCAGACCCGAGCTCGAATCCCGGTGAAGGCAGTAACAATATATATTTAAGCGAGTATTGTTCGGTTATATTTGTATTGTACCTATATATTAATTTAGTTTTGTCTCTGATCTTTGTTATTTCCTCGTTTAATTGGTCGTAGTGATATTTAATACATTTAAAAGATTTTGATTTAAGACCAGAATACATCAATAGTC
The DNA here is from genome assembly GCA_031763545.1 of Mopalia muscosa. NCBI lineage: Eukaryota > Metazoa > Mollusca > Polyplacophora > Chitonida > Mopaliidae > Mopalia > Mopalia muscosa. Next base: position 19,509 of record JARFOD010036610.1, on the reverse strand, counting down.
GTTATTTTTGTTTCTCGGGTCATAACTTGTGTCTGTATTTAGCGATTCCTGTAGGAAGCAGATGCATATGACCTGCTGGGGTTAGAGAAGACTGGGCAGCGATCATGTGGTTTATTTGTTCAGGGTTCTGAAGCGTGATGAAGTTCACATTGAAGTATTGCTGAGAAATGTTTCCTTACAATTGATCGCAGGTAACGCGCACTTTATTTCCGCGTCAACAGATCGCGTTTCGCAAATAAATATTCTCAAGAATTTTTGGAAATTATGCTAAAACAAATACGAAATACATCCATTTAAAACACAAACAAACAAACAAATCATTTTATACTATATATTACATTAAAATTAATTGTTGGTTAAGATATCTTAACCATAAATGTTATATCATTGTTGTACGTGTTATAAGCCATTGTGCTTACTGCGTATTTATTACGTCAATAAAGTTTTTAAAAAATTGATTGATGGTACCAAGTTGATTTGTTATTAAATCTCATGAAATAGGCGAAACCCATGTAAGCCTACAACACAAAAATATATGTTATTAACATATAGTTAAACATAATACATAACGTTAGAATTAATCAATGATGTCGAGCTGAATTGTTATTAAATCCTGTAAATGTTAACATTCTGTGCCTTGGTGCTCTTTGGGGCAATATGAAGCGGTCTGTTGTGTTCTGACAAGCGCTAAGAATTTTACATATTTCGTGGTATTTTGTGCTATGCGTTTGTCCCGTCAAAGTTTGTCGGCCGTGACGTCCTTGATGGTATCTTGGGTCCTGATTCAACAGGCGTGCACGCTGCCAACTGCAGTGTAAACAGACCAAGTATCAAATCCAAACCGTGATTTTTTAATTATTACAACGATGTCATTAATATGTGGTGTCTATCTCTCTGATGTCTCTTGATAAGGCCTTACTTGTTCTGTGGACAATCATTGCATGTGCCTTAGCGAACATTTTTAAACGGCAACGAGCAAACATTAAAGGTGGTTGGTTTATGATGCTGTTCGAATGTAATAAATTATGGTTTTCGCCATTAGGAGTAAAATGATATAACTATGTTAAGTTGAATGAAACATATAGCTAGTTTCTTTAGTTTGACACAAGTTTGGCCTCATTTATTCCTCACGTGTAAGGCTATCAGAGCTGTTGTGTTGACGTCTCCCCCGCCTGGGAATCAGAATGGGACACGTTTACGGACAGCTAATTTACACTGCCTTATTCCGATCGATTTCTATCCACATGAATGGAGTTTCTAATTGAACCTGAGCTTGTACTTAACAGCTTTGTTGACGATAATTACATAAGACAACAGAGATATTGACACTTTATCAGGTAAATCTATGTATAGACAACATCAGTTAGTTTAACGCTGCCCCTGGGTTAATTGGGTACTCCAGTGATAATTGTTTAATAGGATATTTAAGTATATCGACGCAATTAAAACACAGAACTTAGAAGTTCACGTGCCAGTGTGTTGCCAATAACTTTATCCTGTTTGGCAGTTAGCATATTTTGTATCTGGGCCTGCCCTCAGGAAAAGTGTTCTGTAGAATGTTAGTCCTGTTTCACAGCGGTGAGTCTGTACTTCAATCGACAGGATATTAGTCCTGTTTCACAGAGGTGAGTCTCTGTACCTCAATCGGTAGGATGTTAGTCCTGTTTCACAGCGGTGAGTCTCTGTACCTCAATCGGTAGGATATTAGTCCTGTTTCACAGAGGTGAGTCTGTACCTCAATCGGTAGGATATTAGTCCTGTTTCACAGAGGTGAGTCTCTGTACCTCAATCGGTAGGATATTAGTCCTGTTTCACAAAGGTGAGTCTGTACCTCAATCGGTAGGATATTAGTCCTGTTTCACAGAAATGAGTCTCTGTACCTCAATCAGTAGGATATTAGTCCTGTTTCACAGAGGTGAGTATCTGCACCTCAATCGGTAGGGTGTTAGTCTTAATCCACAGAGATGAGTCTCTGTACCTCAATCGGTAGGATGATAGTCCTGTTTCACAGAGGTGAGTCTCTGTACCTCAATCGGTAGGATATTAGTCTTGTTTCTCACGGGCGAGTCTGTACCTCAATCGGTAGGATGGTAGTCCTGTTTCACAGAGGTGAGTCTCTAACTCAATCGGTAGGATATTAGTCCTGTTTCACAAAGGTGAGTCTCTGTACATCAATCGGTAGGATATTAGTCCTGTTTCACAGAGGTGAGTCTCTGTACCTCAATCGGTAGGATATTAGTCCTGTTTGACAGAGGTGAGTCTCTGTACCTCAATCGGTAGGGTGTATGTCCTGTTTTGCAGAGGATAGTGTTTCAACTTCAATCGGTAGGGTGTTAACCCTATTACATAAAGGTCCCGGGTTCGTTCCTCGCTGTTTGTTTCTACAATTAAAAAACTGCATATATGAAATTTATGACAGAAAATGGTTAACAAGACATATATGTCTTGTTTAAGGGCCATTTTGAATCTGATGTACTAAAAATAACACAAGGCCTTATGGATTGCCACTTCTCGTTTATTATTTATTATATATGCTACACACATATTAAACCAGAAGTTGTAATCCATAAAGCCTTGTGTTATGTTTAAGACATATATGTGTTAAGTGGGTGGTTGGAGGGAGCTTAGTATTGCCCTGGTGGTGTCAGAGCTAAAGGGGAACAGGAAGGCGATCTGTTTGTGGTGTCTGTTTTGAGCCCTGTCCTTGTCCTGTATTTCTCCCGTCTTATCTTTTTTTGTTCGTTGTCAGTGGTGTCGAAGGTGGTTTCTTTCGCCCATTGGGCTGACACGTGGTCATGTGATTGAAATACCAATGAGTATTGAGTACGACGTTTAACCCCAATCAAACAAAGAAAAAAATGTATGTGTGTTATACCATTAAACATGTCAGTTTCAGCACAGTACGCGCGTCCTTGGGTAAAAATACATAGGGTCTGTTTCCTCATTCTACTTCGATGCACCGTCCACGTGTCAAGTCCACCTGCCCACCGTCATGTGCATGAGTGAGTCATACGATGTGGCTCCGGCAATCGCTGGGGCCACGGTTGTTTTCGGCGAGGTTTCCCACCTCATTTAACTCAGAAAAAGTGTGAAGTGCACAATCTGTGGTCATATAAGTGAAATACCATCGAGTACTAAGTTAAACGAGGACAGAACCCGAATATCCTATATTAGGGTTTGGACCTTAACAGTAGAGTGACAAAACACATCGTGTGCTGTCGTTAGTGAACAGAGCTTAATTAGATACATGTATTTTAATCAAGACAATTCATTGGACAGTATTGTATATTATTTATGCTAGCAATAATGCTATGGTCAGCATATTTTACCAGCTACGCAAATACAGGCTGTCTGATGTATATATGTGGAACAGGAATGTGATTTAAAAACTTTAAGGTAAGCATTAAAAAAAGAAAGATCATTAATAGATTACCTGTTTGTTTACACCACGGTGAGATATCACCTCATTGCCATTAAACTATCGCTAAATATTAAATTATATAGGCCTGTACAGATTTAGAATAACTTGCTATAAATTTGTGAGACTGTAAGACATGGTCTTGTATTCATTATAGCTAAATTCAGATAAGCTCATATTCTGTAGAAATCCACATAGGTGGTATAGGATGCTACACCTGGTTACACAGAACACGGATATACCACCCAGTTATCCTTCGATGGGGGAAACGTAAAACATTATCACCATGTACACCTAAAAACATTATTATTAAGTATACCTTACACCAGGTATAAGGACCACTACTATGTAGAGTAGTGGTCCTTTTACCTGTGGTAATGGCCATTATGCCCTCATAGCCAGATGTCAATAATATCTGAGATACCTTTTGGAAAAATCTTCTGGAAAATCCATCGGCCAGATTGTTTTTGTTACATTTATTGGATTTCATTACTTTGTCATCGGTATCAAGGTGACAATATCCATTAAAACAAATTAACAGGGCATCAACTTTTCAAGAGAATAACACCTGAAATTTACAGGTAAAAACAAATTAATTCCAGCGATAATCGAACGTCATTTCGTATAGCCTCCTTGTGTCCTTTTGCACGAGTGTAAGGTAACTTTTGGTTACTGTTTTGTTTCTGAAGGAAAGAACTATGTCAATTATATTTGTACAAAAACCCGGTATTTATGTAGGGCTACATGCTGTGTAGGCATCCTTGCTTAACCTCTGTGATTACCGACACACGACAAAAATCTCGATTTTATCGTGTTGAGTTCTAAAAAAAACTTTTGTGAGAAAAACAACTGACAATGTTTTTATATTATTAGGGATACTGAAGTGTTAAAACCTAGGTCTATACGGTTTTTAAGACTTACAACGAAAACCACATCTTTGATCATAAATGATCCAAAACGGTCAATGAACGTTCCAGTCGGACTCTGTCGAGCTCAAGTGAATACTGCATATTTTCTTTTTATTTAGTTAATTTTGATTCATTGATTGATTGATTGATTGATTGATTGATTGATTGATTGATTGGTTGATTGATTGATTGATTGATTGATACTTAAAATATCAAAATAAATCCTTCCCAATATATACAAAAACCAGTGGATAATCAATGAAGAAAGAATGAATTATTATAAAACCTTAGTGTTTACATTGGTCGTTAAATCATATAGATCACTTATACATCCATTATGTTCACACAAATCATTAGCATTCATTAAAATACTCCACATAACGGCAGGTAACCGCGGATTGATCGCTTGACAACATTTAAAGTCCCACCTTGTCGATGTTTATATATATTATAAAGTGGCACTTAATCTCTTCGAGGTGATATTGTTTACCAATATTCCTGATAGCGATGGCAGTTTGGTTTACATTTAACGCGCTGAAAATCACGTGAAGTTATAAACTCGTTACCATTTTCGTGTCATCTGTTAATTTAAAAAAAAAAAAAAAGCATTTGAAAGAAAACAGTCTTTCAATTTTTTTCGTCAGAGGAAATATCATATATTATAATTTCCGTTTTCTCAGGAAAAACAAGACAAAAGGTTTCAGAATAGAATCTTCCGAACACGGATAGGCGTTCCATGTTCCATGTTACCTATAACGGTTTTAGTTTCTGAAATAAAAAAATCCCTATCCACATATTCCCAGTGTTTGGGAAAATATCGCTTGCTATTTGGCCAAGATATCTCGTGCAGTCGTCAGTAGGTGTACTGCTTGTTGGTCAAGGCCCCTCGTCCACGAACTTAACCCAGTCGTTAGTGTTGGTGGTTACTTGGCCGAGGCCCCTCATCATCCCCGACATTCAGCCAGTCGTCAGCATCGCCTGTTAATTAGCCGATGCCCTTCGTCCACGACCTTCTCCCAATCGTTAGTTTTGGCGGTTACTTGGCCGAGGCTCCTCATCATCCCCAACATTCAGCCAGTCGTCAGCATCGCCTGTTAATTGGCCAAGGCCCCTCGTTCACGACCTTCAGCCAATTGTTAGTTTTGGTGGTTACTTGGCCGAGGTCTCTCATCCCCGACATTCAGCCAGTCGTCAGCATCGCCTGTTAATTGGCCAAAGCCCTTCGTCCACTTCCTTCACCCAATCGTCAATACTGCTTGTTACTTGGCAAAGATATCTCGGTATTTATTGCGAGGCCTCACGTATACGACCTTCATCCAATTGTCAGTATTGCTTGGTAATTGACCAATACTTTCATCCTATCATCTCCTCTACGACCTTCATCAATTCCTCAGTATTGCCTGTTAATTGGCCAGTACCTCTCGTGCAATTAATTTCACCCAGTTGTCTCCTCTGTGACCTTCACCTAATCGTCAGTATTGCCAGCAAATTGACCACGACCAATCGTCAAATACTTTCACTCTATCTTCTCCTCTATGACCTTCACCCAATCGCCAGCATTGCCTGTTAATTGGCTAAGACCTCTTGTCCAATACTTTTACCCAATCGTGTCTCCTATGACCTTCACCCAATTGTCCGTATTGCTTGTTACTTGACCAAGACCTTTCGTCAAATACTTTCACCCTATCTTCTCCTCTACGACCTTCACCCAATCGTCAGAATTGCCCGTGAATTGGCCAAGACCTCTTGTCCAATACTTTTACCCAATCGTGTCCCCTATGACCTTCAGCCAATTGTCAGTATTGCTTGTTACTTGACCACGACCTCTCGTCAAATACTTTCACCCTAGCGTCTCCTCTACGACCTTCACCCAATCGTCAGAATTGGCCAAGACCTCTCGTCCAATACTTTCACACAGTCGTCTCCTGTATGACCTTCACCCAATCGTCAGAATTGTCCGTGAATTGGCCAAGACCTCTCTCCAATACTTTCACCAAATCGTCTCCTCTATGACCTTCACCCAATCGTCAGAATTGCTCGTGAATTGGCCAAGACCTCTAGTCCAATACTTTCACCCAATCGTCTTCTCTGTGACCTTCACCCAATTGTCAGTATTGCTTGTTACTTGGGTAAGACCTCTCGTCGATAACTGTAGCTTTATCATCAGTATCGCTTTTTTACTGCAAGGCTTCTCGTCCACGAACTTGTAACGCTTGTATTTATTTAACGGCACCCTGCGCCAGTGTGATGATCTGTGAGAAGATATAAACAAGGCTAACAGTCGGGTTATTGCCATTTCTTCACTAGCCTTAGTTGTGTGTTCTCTAGACAAACAGACGATGATGGTTTACATATATCCTGGAAATTTGGGTTTTTAGGAAAAATAACAAAACAAAAGAAGTGCACAGTAATATCGACATGCAAGAAAAAAGTAAATTGACTGACAATTTAATCGCATGTTTCATTGTTCGGTGGCATGCTGATTGAGGCAAACCTGTGCTGCAGGCTCGGCATTGTTTCTATCGTGTTCACTATTTATTGTAACAAATGGCTCGTTCGGCCGTGCAAGTGTCCTTTTATGATACATGCAAGTATAAATGATAATTTCTCTCAATTCCACACAAATCGCTGTGAGCATGAATGTCAGTTGTTCTGTGTCTATTGCTAGAATCACACTTTCAATTAAATGAATTTGATAAACGATGTAGTAAAATGGCTTAGCGCGAAACATGATACACAAGCTGATCTTCTTGCTTTGGTGTTTCATGCAATCATATCAGAGATATCGGGACGTGTCTAGAAATAATAAGCAAATAGTTTATAAAACTGCCCCAGGCCTCTGTTTTGTGTAAGTTATGCTGGTTGTAACAAACAAATAAATCTACACTTGCTGCTTATCGCCAGTTTGTTGTAATTTGTTTTATCAACATATACCCGCATGTGTGTTTACATAGATATGCCCCAGGCGATCTGAGAAAAGGTTGAGGTTTACCACACGTTATTTGTTTGGAAAATGTCCTTCAGTATAAAATACACTAGCCGGTTATCCAGCCAAATTCAACTCACTAATTCTCGCAAGGAAATCGCTCCGTGTGCGGCAGGCTTGCGACACGACTAGACGGCAAGTTGTCGCAAAGGATCAAACAAGTTTGACGTCTCGCAACTCGTCGCGACGATCGCTGACTAATCTCCTCGAGTGCGGCAAACATGCGACAGAAAATCACAGACATAAGTTGTACATCCAATCAGTAATCGCGATAGAGTCACATGATTTGGTTTAAAAATACATTGACGCACGTAAATCTAGCTCCGTCGCCTGTGCCCACGTTGCTCAAAATCTAAGCTAAAATTTCTATGCAATTTCCAATGATAGTCATTATTAAAAATTCATGCCAAATGTTAGTCAGGTGGTATAAATGTCAGCTGACTTTCGAAGAATCTCCGACTCAGAATCGCTCCGTGTGCGGCCAAAGCTGTCGCCGAAGAAAATCTCTTACAATTAGTCGCCGTCGCTCGTGTGTGGCCGACTTAAAGAGTTACAATTACTTTTCTATAAAACTCACTGATGGGTCGTGTGCTTTTGGATGTGTATTTATTTGTGTAAAAGGTATAATCCCCACAATCCGGTCTCGTGTGGCACACGTTTGACATTAGGTCAAGCCACTTCAAGGTTTGAGATAACGGCGTAAAAATATGTACTATCTTCCAAAATTTTGAAAATTCCACCTGAGATTGCAATATACAGAAATGTGTAACAACATGGTTTGACCTTGAATTGCCGATTAAATCACGAACTCTCTCGCGGAGCACGGGAACAGGCGTGATAGTATAACGGTTTACACTCGAAGAAGAGAGAGGCGTTGAACGAAAATTACTGGATTTCAATCTTCAATATTTCAATTTTACAGCTGCTTTCAGAAATTAAATATCCGTAAATAGGCATACATATTAAATACAACTACTATCTTTAATTCCTGATAAAGTATTAATATAACTTGGAGAAAGGGCATTTGGGTCCAAAAACGATCTAGTGTTGGACTTAAAAAACCTTGTATCCCTGGGCCCACTTCTTAGGCTAAGGGGACCTTAACACTTAAGGTGATATTTAAGAGGAACATTTTTCTCCCTTAAAACTTATACTAAGGGGGCTTTGTGAAAGAGGTTCGTCTCCTTAGTGTAGGTTTAAGGGAGAAATTAAGGTCACCTTAGCTTAAAGAGGCTTTGTGCAAGTGGGCCCTGGATAAAAAATGGCTGCCGATGAAGACAGAGAACGACCAGGACTCTATTGGTGTCGCAAACCGCTAAGGTAGTTTTTCATCCACCCCCTTGTCAACCGTGTAAATCTGTTCAAGGAGATGTTAACGCTCGTCAAGTTTCATTCAAAATTAAGATAAATTAATATTTCGATTAATTTATGGGACTGGGAAAACAAGCATATAGTAAATTTCAATATTTTGACCAGGTCATTGGTGGCGTGAATGGATTCAATTATACTCGTTTTTCTGCCTAACATACATTGAATATCAAGGAGAAGTTAATGCTCATTTTGATATATTCTCCAAAATGATACTTTAATTGACACAAAAAAGATATTCAAGATTAAAAATGAAAATGTGTCATCGTGATTTGTCACCCGGTGAATCCGAAGTACGAAAAGTCGCATTACCTAATGTCAGCGGCGTTGAGGGAATTTTTACATAACTTTTTTTTGGCTAGCGCCCCTCAGTTGTACAGTGGAAGAAGCTTGACACACTTTTAAGGGGTCTTTGTTTAACTGTTTAAAGCAAAGGCGCACAATTGACGTCACATTTTGTTCGATTTTGTGAGGATCCGTGTTGGTTAAAAGTGCGCAGAAAGACAAATAACTAGCTGACGATACGATCTCTACGTTTACATATACAATGTCATTCCCGAAAATTATTCCAAATACCTTTCCTGTATGTCTTTTTCAATTTAATTGAAATAACGTAATGATTGAAAATACAACGATATAACCACACGCTTCCTACCTCATCTTCTGATTATTTCGATAAGCACCTTTCATTTCGATTAAGCCCCGTCCACTTGGAACGAAAACGAAATAAAATGACATCTGGTAGTGAGCCGTTTACCTTCGCTCATAGAAAAGATTCCTTTAAAAAGATTCAATGATACCGTATGCGATATTCAATTATTCACGACCCAGTGAAAAAGTTAACAAAGCCGAATTGACGATTGAAAATGACTACAAAAGAGGAAATTGTTTGTTTGCACTCTCTCTTTGTGACTCCTGAAAATGAAAATTCTCGATTCCTATTCATGAAAATACACGAGCTTTCGTCAATAACCTCTGTCTTATATATTTGATGTGCCATTAGGTCATAGATCTTGATACAAGAATTCCACTGGACAACAAATTCACGGCAACAGTCACTGTGTTTTTAAATAATGGTCATTGATCGATGAAAATAACGTGTGTCCCTATAACTGTTTTGTGGGTTATAGCGACAGTGAAAAACTTGAAATTACAGTTATGTCATTAAGGTGCACAATTGACTAAAGTATCATTTATTTTAGGTAGAGCATCACGTGACGTTAAAAATAACCAGTTGGCTAACTGCCTGTACATGACATGTAACGCGAGAAAGTGCGAGAAAAGCCAATTGTAGACCTAACTCGGTTATGTGTACGCCCTAACGCTTTATTTCTAAATAAGGCTACATCGTCTGATAAACTATTATAGATAAAACCTACAGAATTCTGTATTTATTTCAATATAAGATGTCATTAAAGTTTATATCTTACGAAAGAAACCGTGTTTGCTTAGTCTCTTATAAGGTGAACTTGTAACCAAACGAAGTTAAAAAGTGTGAAGAGCTATATATACAATCCGCAGACTGTAAATCTCAAGGGCTAGTCAAAAATCACCCACAACCCGCATCAACTACAGCCCACATCTAGTCACTACCACCATCGCACTCTCATTTATATCACACGTATAGCTGCTAAAGTAGCAGCTAGTTACAACCATACGTAAGTCACAGCCAGTTACCGACGACAGCAAGGTACCGAACGGCTCACTTTTGAGTTCATCTCATAGCCAAAGTCAAAGCCCTTGTCCGTTGACAATCCAGGCTAGTTACTGCTCGCAGTTAGGTACAGTCCACGGCTTATTTCTGTTCACCACTATACTAACAGCCCAAAGTTATTCGCTGATTGCAGCTTGTTACAGTCCACAGCAAGTTACTGCTCCAGCTAGTTACAGTCCACGGCAAGTTACTGCTCGTACCTATAGTTACAGTCTACGACGAAGAATTGAACATATGTAGAATAAAGGTAGAAGTGATAGAACGGCTTGCCATACGCGGCTAGGTAAAAATTACGGCTAGTTATTGCTCTTGTTTGAGTGTCATTTAGAAGCTGGTAAATTAAACGATCTTAGCATCGAGATCGAAACGTCGCTACCCAATTAAATCAAGAAGTTGAACATCCATATCATTCGTCATGTCTTTTTAGGTATTGCTCGCTGCATATGCTAGTTATACAAGCCACCACCAGTTACACTTCATATCTAGCTTTAGGACACGGCTTATTACAATTCCTAGTTAATTACAGCCCACTGTTTCAGCTGTATGGCGTTTCTATTATATTATTTGATCTAACTTGGTGTTTCAGAAGTTTACCGTCTCTCAGGCGTTTTTACTTTAACGAAACGTGAAATTTACAAGCGTATTGAAAGTTTTGTTGATTGAATATTCGTTTCTTACATCAGTTAGATATCAGTCTAAGCGCAGCCTCTCTGAGGAGCCCTCGGGAGAAGACAATAGTTGTAGTTGTGTGAAACCCTATCCAGATATATCGATGAATTGATAAGCCCTTCACGCTAACAACGTGCAAATAATTCCCTGAGAAGAGGTTTTGTTTTTACTCCGCCCACTTTGTAGTGTTTTTAACGAACATTGAAGCAGTTTGATTCGGTGTGGAGATACCCGCATTCTCACGCATATCACAAATCATTGGTGCTAATCTAGGGCAGATAATCCAGGCTAACTTCCAGTTTTAAATTTGTTTTAAATGACATCTGGTTCCATCCTTTCATCAAAAGAACTACAAGAGTCTATATGTATGTCACCCCGTGAGGGAGCGGGTGGGCCATGGCCCTGCAGAATACTCCCTCGGCTCCCTCGGTCGATCGTAAGAGGCAAGCAAAGAGGTTGCTTTCTGTTGACCTGGTGTTCTCAGAGCTAAGGGGTAACGGGAAGCAGATTGGTTTGTGATGTTCTGTATTTTTATCCGTCGTCATATAAGTGAAATACCCTTGAGTACGACGTTAAACAGGAATAAAACAAACAAACAAACAAACTATATGTATGTCAGCGAAGTAAACTCCATATCTCCACGTGTTTCTAGAATATTTTCTCTTCACTGAAATTGATTAACTCTTGTATGTACGCGACTTGTATATTGTTTTTAATTAAACGAAATTGAGAATACCCTATGTACCGACCGGAAGAAATATGTTTCCCCGAATTCAAAAGGGGCCAGCGGATGTGGTATTGTCACAGTACACCATTTTCTTTTAAGAATATCTTCAAGAGACAAATGACATAACCACCTTCCCTAATGGACATGGATGGTGGCCTTTCACTTAAACTGACAGAAGATTATGAAGAGTTCCGGAATATCTTGTTTCCTTTTACTGTCGAAAATTCCGTACTTAAATTAAAATAATCTCCAGGACAACATATCTCGACTGGCCGTAATAATTATTTAAGGCGTTATAAATCTATATGAAGTGAATTTGAAAATCTGTCTAAATGATATTTTCGTCTATTTGAGTTTTGTCTTCATCGCAGTTTATGTACAGTTATCTGTGTACAAATCCGCGATACGCGAATGTTTGGGATGGCAGAGTCGCGCTGAATGCCTTCATATTCGCGTCGCCGCGTCATAGCTGAGCCATGTAGCCAGCTTACTGAACTGCTGTCAATATTTAGATTCATGATGTAAAAATTTGCAAACGTGCAGAAGTCGCTGGAAGTCTTCAGCTTTCTAACGTTTTTCTCCCTCGACTAGAACACGCTACTGGGGAACAAGGAAGTAAGGTCCGGATTTGGATGCACGTGTGTGAGCGCTGTTACAGCCAGTCGATAACCCCGCCATATCATACAGTTCGATTAGTGTGTTGTATATTTTATTCTTTCTCGGGTTCAAAGGAGTGTAACGAAAGGATAAAAACTGGTGGTATCACGTTGCTTAATTGTATGCCTTTTCTGTTTTCTACTCAGTAACTAGTTAAAAGCGAAGTAAACTGGTACAAAAAATGGTCACAACGCCGTTTGTTCAAGCCTTTGAGGTATTAGGATAGAGCTTAATAGTAACACAAGGTAGGCGGCCTGTCGTTCCTATTCTAAATTAAAAATCCATGATACAAGTCATTCTGATTGAGAAATATCTTTCCCACCTGTGTATGGTCTACATTTTCTTTGAAAATATTAATAATTTGAGTGAGTGATCTCCTTATAAATCGAAATGAATCTCAATAACTGCGGACCTCGTCTTGGACAACATGCGATAGCGGCCATTATGGTTTTGGCTTTTGAAATATATTAACTGATAAACATGTGCGGGCTTTGGTAGATATTTGATATTTTACATCTGTATTAGCTTCAGAGTAAAATGTGTTATTACACTCGTTTTTCGTGTACTTAAACCATGTGAAATTCGCTCTGTTTGTTTTATATATGCACGGGCAGTGTTCGTATGACCGTAAATTGTTCTTCGGCGAACAAAGTACTTTTTTGAAGCATTGCTATACTAGCTAACTTTGCTACAATGTCGAGAATAAGGCGAGATTTCACCTATAGGAAGACATTAATGTTGTAATGTAATAATTCTGACAATCAACAGTTGCTAAAGTTATTAAGAATATTATCGTCTAACTTTATCCCTTTATCCTTTGATCAATCTGATTAACATGTAGCTGACGAGTGACCCGGATGAACTGACCTGCCTTCATGCCTGACACTTTACACGGTTGGTAGTTAATTTGTTTTTTTTTTCAAGAAGCGGAAGACATTCTTAGTGTATTTGTGTGGAGGAGTGACGTCTTCCTATTACATATCTTTCCCATCCCGCATGATTTATTTTTGAAGAGAGGGGAAGGGAACAGGTGCACATAGGGTGATTGATAGGAACCATAGATAGACTAGGTCAAGATGGGTTGACAAACATTGGGGTTACAATTATACACATATAGTTTACAGTTTGTAATTTCATCAGTTACCTGTATGTGCTCTGAACAACGCAACTGATACTGAAAAGCATGCACTAGTAGGCCTTCACAGTTGTAGTCGTTAATCATTTAATCGGTGACCTCGGTCTTAAGGTGTTAGTGGTGTGTGTATTTCTGACTGCCACATTTTCTTTTATCTCGTTTGGGACTTGGTCGGTTTTGTTTAGGTACTGCATGTCAAAAAATGATTGAGGTTGGAATGACCTTTCACAGCGAATGCCGATACGACTCTCAGGGCTGGTAGCACGTTAATTCTGTCAGTGGTTAATTGATTTCACAACGCTCTACGAACTGTCTCTCTGCTGTAGCCATTATCAGGATCTAGGTTTAAATCCAAACATCGTCAACTTCCTATAACAGGACATGATTACGAACTGAGATCTACTTTAACAAGCTTGTTCAATCCTAGGTCTGGGTGGTAGATGGTGATTTTAATGTATACCAATTATCCTGTAGCATTCTGCAAAAGGGTAAACTTGAATAGCAGAAGGAGCATCAACAGCCCTGCTCCGGGCGGCGGTATTGTTATTGTATAATTATCACGTCCAACATCTGGCCGAATTACAATCATAGTTATAATGACAAATACTGAAATGATTTATTTGTGCTCCAGTGCTGATTTATACGGAGGTTAATGCTTATTCAATACCAGAAGTTGAATCTGCATTAATATTCTACACTGATCAATTTAGATTTAAATGGAGAATAAACGGTAATTTTACTCCCGGAGTTCAATCGGCCAAAATTTCTGGACTGATCAATATAGATTTAGAAGGAGTGTAAAGGTAAAAAAAAGTAAAAAAAAAAAACTCCTTGGGTGCGATTATTTCGAGACTAATCAATTTTCTCCTTAGAATATGCTATTAGATAATTTGAATTTCGCATATTTTCATCATACATTATTTAACCTAATAAATGCTGATCCAAAAGCAGCCTAACCGATAGATACAACAGGTTTGACTTCAAAAGTAAACGGCGACAAGGAAGAAAACAAAATAAGAAAAGGCATATAGATTGGCGGCCCCATGTGACATGGACTGAAGTCTCACTGTTGGTATTATGCATGATTCCATGTAGAATAAGGAAACAATTTGTTTGTGCAGGCTGTACCTCGACTTTATATTGAAATGCTCGAAACCGGGAATGCTCTTAGAATTCTACCATTTAACAAGTTATTAATTTAGTTAGCAACTAAGTTAGTAAGCTGATTGCGTGTTTTACGCTACACGAAGCTATCAATCCAACCAGGTTATCGTTTTGTGTAAAACTGTAAATAAAACAGTGTGTGAAAAGCTTTGTAAATAAGTTTCTCTGTCTAATATTTACACGACATTCTTTAATATGCTAATACATTCTGCCAGTTCACCTTACTGTTTATTTTGAGCCCGCGGCATCTTCGGCAACAAATGCGGACGTACATATTTCTGCTTAAAGCCCCCGGGAGTATTTGTATAAGTAATAATGGCAACTCTAACTCCCACCTGTGTGAACCAGGGACTCTGCTTTCTGTTCCCCATCCCCACTCCCTTTTTTTTGTCCATGTCATACAACAACTACCAATAGAAATTACTTTGACGGAGAACCAATAAAAAACACCTCGTGACAGAACCAAAATGTGCAAGGTTCCACGTGGTCTCATTGACGTATAAACATTTCATTCACTCCCAAGTTTCATTGGCTGCTTGATTTCAAACTTCACTAGCCTACATTAATCATAACCAGCTAAGCACCGATACGTTGTGACTTTTATATTGCCTACTGCATGATTGTACCTGATGGGCCGACCTTAATGTTATTCAATTTATAACAACTGAGCCTACTGTTGTTTGTGTAGGTAAATCCGTAAAAAAAAAATAAAGAAAACTACTTACTGTTTTTGCGCAGCGCGAATGTCCCAATATTACCCTAAATATAAGCAGATATGATCAATACAATAGTCACGTTTGAACCAATGACTAGTGTGTGTTGAGTTGGGGGAGGGTGTGTGGGGTGTGTGTGTGTGGGGGGGGGGGGGGGGAGACACTGATGGTATTGGTAAATCTCTAATAATATTCAGGCCCAATTTGAAAACCTCTTGATTCCTTAGCGTGGCTAAATAATGTATCCGTATGGGTCACCATGGTATTTACGTTTTACCTGAGTTACGATAGTTTTTTGATAGTGGTCTGATCCTGGATTAGGTATTTGCGGTCTTGCTCGACCCTTTGAGCCCAAACTAAACTACAATTGATATTTATTACATACATGCTCATTAATAGAGTGTCCTCCGATCGGCGAACTTAACCAATAACGTTTCAATTATTACGTTTCGTGTCAACAGTCCAGTACAACTTAAAACCAGAAATGTAACTATAGTACGTATCGTGTTGATCCTGGTATAATAACATACATTGTAATTTATATAGTGTACGCTCAAAAAAACTATTGTTTCCCCCCTGGTTGGTTTACACTGATTGGTCACAGAACACGGTGTTTTTAGTTGGTGGTTTTTTTTTCACGTTTCAAGGTTACAAAAGCACGGCTTGAGAAGGCCTGGCCGATACCCTGCCCGAGTCGTCGATTCATTCTTCTTTATATTTCACATGAGGTCACTGCCAAACCAATAGTGAAAGTAGACCCTTTCTCACGGAGATCCTTCCCATACCTAGTTTAAGACAACACTATTTAATTAACTAGTGTTGCTTCTTTAGCTTTATCGGACATCGATTCATCTGTACCTTGTTATTTGCCTGCTTGTACACTGCTATAGAGTCATTTTTAAAATATATTTTGCTTATTGGTTTTCTGGTAATATTTTAGTTAGGTCTTTGTTTAACACGCATGCAGACATTTGTGGATTGACAATGATCGGGAGTTTTTAAACCACCCCTCATTAAGCCACTCCCCCTCCTGATATATGTGCAAATCCGTGATATACCTGGAAAACATGTTCAGCATAGTTATTGTTAATGTTTTCTATGTGTATGATAAAAAATATGTTAAAAAGTTAGAATAATGAAAACGCTCAGGGACAAGAAAAACAAAAAAGATTTTCGATAGATAGTCCAGTTCTCAAATATTCTCTTTATGCTCACATATAATGCTTCAAGATGTTTTTGGCTCTATTCTTGTGACGACTTAAGTTCGGAATCGTTGACAAATGTAGACCTACAAGCAGCGAGTAAAGGTCTCATTCTCAGATCCATCTCCGTCAGTAATATATGTAGACTGTTATTACACCTATTATTTGGTTAAATATTGGGTATGTCCGGCTGTTTGCATGGGGAAGCTTAACTTCACTTATCTTCATAGAAAATAAAACCCAGTTCTGCGAAACCCTGTCTATTACCATCTCAACATAAGCACCAGTATCCCAGTTTTTTTTTTAAGCCAGACAAACCCGGAATCTAAGTTTGATCGCTCAATTAATATTTACTAAACCAGAACTTTTATGGGGCTCTGGAGAATATGACATTCTTATCAACATGGTATGTATACTTCAATTTTTTGTGAGCTTTATCAGTACTGACAACAAGCCTGTATTATACTTCTGGACTGCCCGTGGGTGGTGTACGGAGAGTCATACTTTGTTATCAAAACAAGTTAAATGAATCTACGCAGAAAATTAAAATAACCATCACTGCAGTTTCAGCTGTATTAACATTAAAAAACCCTATAAATATACATACAAACATTTTAAAAAAAACTGTTTGCTACGAAACTTTAATTTTTTTGTCGAAATCAATGTCATTGTCAACGTAAATAAGAAATTGTGTGTTGTTTTCTTTTCCTTCTTGTTACTGCTGTTTCACGCTTATACCTCTGTGTGTTATAAAGAAATAGGTCATGTTGTACTTTGTAAAAAAAAATGTAACCTGTTCTTCTTTTATGTGGACACGCGTCTAGGGGGTCTAGTACATGGTATCACCTTCCATTGTCCCTATGTCATGCACATTCCCCTGTGTTTCTGTTGTGTCACTTGGTCAACTCGTATGGCAGAAAGTGAGAGAGGGGGCGGTGAGTGGTAGTGAGGCGATACAGGCATACTGTGTAAGGCAGTATCGCCACAACATTTTCTTGGCGAAACAGATGTTTCGAAACGGGACCATGGTGGCAATGACGCGCATCTTTGGCGCCAGGTATATTGGCTCTGTTGTTTTGTGATGGAAATCGGATGGCATATGACTGTTATCCAATCAAGTCTTTGATCCTCCTCTGAACGCAAAAAGGAGACAGAAATAGCTTATGTTCAGTCTGCAGAAGAACACAATAGTGTTTTGAACGCAACAATGGTGGTACAGAAGTTGGATAGCATCATAACGCAATATATCGATGAGTTTGGAAATTTGGGTCAGACAGAGTTGATGTGTTTCGGACTCTCATCTGAACAAAAGTTAACAGTATAGACAATATGTCTCTCATCTGAACTCACTTTAACCGTAGGAGTGGATGGGAGTTCAAGCATGTTTAAACGTGTGACGCAGTAGAGTGTCAAATATATTCTATGTATTTATGACCCGCATCTCATCCCATCTTCTGTGAGTTTTTTTTTTCTGGCGCCATTAAACAATAGGGGCCTATATTTTCCCTCTTCAATTTGGTATATCCACTGGCCGCTTTTCCAGTCAAGCTATAAAATATCTTGTAGAGACGGGCTGGGCTGTACCACGGGGATTTCAGGTTTTGTTTTTTTTTAAAGGTTTCCTACCAATTTTCCACAAAATATATCATTGATTAATTAAGAGAATTACATTGATTGTGGGATTAGCGTTTAACACCATATTATGCGGTATTTCAACTAAGATGTGGGTTCAATATTTTTTTAAAACTTATTGCATAATTTAATTGTTAATTTCAATTATGAGCACCTCTTAGGATCGTACACCAGAAAGTAAACTATATTGATCAGGAAAAACAAACGGAAGTGGTAATTGGTAAATGGTAATTGTTTTTATATAATTCGATGTGAACGTTTAAAAATAGTGGCTAACACGGTCAGTGTAAAATGCAGAGACACTGAGAAGTAGTGTGAAAGTTGTTCCACTCACTTGCATGTTAACGACCACAGATATATATATCATATATAGCTAAAATAATCCATGTCTCCATTTAAGCAGTGGTCGTCATATAAGTGAAATATCCTTGAGTACGACGTTAAACCCCAATCAAACAAACCATCCAAGCAGTGTATTCCAACCAAACATTGTGCAATTGTGCGTGTGTCGCGCTCCTTTGGTTCGGCTGTTGGTTCTGCCTTGACGCAACATGCGTGCGATACGCGCCAGTGATCAGCGTAAAGTCAATACTACTTGATGTTACAAATCACCTGAACATAGCTGTATGGCCGCTGGCAGTATGCGATGTGGTGCGGTGGTACCATCTTGCCAATCATACAACCAGCATCAGCACGGAGTGACACGAGTTTACACAGTTAATACAGGCTCATCTTATACGTCCAAAGGTTTTTAGTTTCATTCTAACCTAGAAATAATAATGCATACGTCGATATTTTTGTGGGGTTTTTCCCATGCAATAACGGTTTCATACTAATAGATGTTGCGTTTTTACGTATCTTGGTTGGCTGGTTTAAAAAACAAATGGACTGCTCTATCCCATAAGAAACATGAGCGAAAAAAAAAAAATATAAAAAAAAAAATAGCCAAAGTTAATACTATTGGCTTATTTTATTTTGAAGGCTTTAACCTAGATTTTAAACGAAAATTTGAGGCTATGTTCCTATGTAGCATAGGATATCTATTCTCGGCAGTGACAGACCGCAAACAGAACTGTAGATACTTGCTAAGCGTTGGAGGGTGGTTTATGCTATTCTGCAGACGCACACTATAGTATCACTTCAATTTCATTCCCATTCAGTGGAGGTAGCAGCGAATAAATAGTGTGTTTAGGTCGGGGGGGGGGGGGGGGGGGGG
>JARFOD010036599.1:0-10410 GCA_031763545.1 Mopalia muscosa | reverse complement strand
ATATATTTAGTGTGAAAGGGATACTAGTTTCATGTCCCTCTATACATATCAACAAGATAATAACAAAGTATTAAAATGAAGGGTGCAATTAGATGAATTGTGCCCATGAAAAAGATAAATAAATAAACATTAACACTAGTAACAATGACTACATTTTATTGGAAATAAAATGCATTGCCAATGTCAATAGAGTTCTTGTAATTGTGACACTTGAGTGACTAAACACCTTTTTTCGTTGAAGTTACAGAAAGATAAAAACCAAGTGTAAAGAAATAAGTGACGCAATACAATTGTATTTGTCTAAGAACATAAATATTTAGATAAGTATTTCTTAAGCAATTTCTTGTTTAATTGACTTAAATGACAAGTTTCTGCTTTCAAAACATATTTTGGTCCATTATATTCTCTCGGATAGGTTCACGGAAGTGCATGATTATTCATATCATAAAGTATAATAATTGTAGCAATCAGAGTTATTTTTGTTACTGGGATGTCAATATAAATACATGTACATTAAAATTTCCTTGTGACTGCTTTAATTCATGTAAAAAAAAGCTAGTTCTAAAACTTGAATGGAGTATTAAAATAACACTTTCTGGAAAACGAAAATTGTTCATAGAAATGGGAACGGTTACCAGAGTGATAACTTCTTTATGGAGAAGACTTGTTTACATTGTCCAAACTCTAGCCCAAAATGTCTCAGATTCACACATGGTGTACTTCTGTCAAGAACAATTCTGACTACTCGCCACTCGTCTTATGAATTTCTGTCCAGAGTATTTCTCCCTGGCTATATGCATGACGCATACTTGCATCTAGAGCGCCTGGTCCTGTCACAACAAAGACATTATAATTAAATTACCTGGTCAAATTACTGTTAGATATTTCTGTGTAAGCAAAACATATCCCACTAGATTACACTTTAAGATTTGTAAGATATGATTCAGCCAGTTTCAGTAGAAAGCATCGATATCTAAACAAATATTATACTAAAGGCTATTCCATTATATGCCTACTTTTCTGTGTTATTTATTTTAAATCAAGAATATTAAAATAAACCAAAAATAAATGCAAAAAATATAGTTACCGTATCGTTACTCGAGACTCGGTCATATTAGAGACTTTCAAGTGCTCCACTTAAATTGGCAAGGATAAAGTTCTCTGTAAGTTGCATTGGCCTTGGCTGAATACTTGTGCTTTGTGTATAAAGACTCGCCATCGAAGATGTCCTGAGCAAGGGGTCGAGGCACTTCAGTAATGTCTCGGTTAAGTACCTGGAATGTCTTACATTATTATTCCTTGTCATCAGGTTGCAGGCTGTAACAAATATAAAAAGCATATGTAAACTACGAAATGAAGAAACTATAAGCGTGTTTACCATGTTCCCTCTACTTTCGCTTCACTCAACATATATCACTTGATACACAGTTATGTGGTCTTTAGTATGGTTGAGCTGCTATATATTCTTTATTACTATTTATCTCCTCTTATATATGTGCTACTGTAATTCTAATCATGGTGTAAACTCGTGAGGGTTCCAGCTGTTGTAAAAACAAACGGAATTACTGGAATTAAGAAGAAAATTCAAAAACAAATTTATGGTACGCCTTTGCACCCAGTGCTGTACTGTAGGCTGTGTTACGATTTTACACATTTATGTCTACTATATATAAACAGCTAAAATACCCTTCTGGGATCTATTATCTTGAATTTTAGCGAAAATATACGCGACTTTTATGAATACTTCCTATATATGACTTGTTACATGTCATTTGCAAAAATAAAGGCTCTTTAGAGCTTCTTTCAAATTTAGCTGGAGTGTTTTTGTAGGGCCTACGCGTTCAAGCCGCTCATGTCAAAACTTACATAGGCCTTGGCCTATCTGATCGTCTACCAGTACTGTAAGCTTTTGTGACAATGCATCATATATGCACTAATTACTCTGGACTCTGGTCGTGTGCCCTAATAAGCTAATTCACTGGCTAGCTGCACAATTTTGCAAGCAAGTATTCTGTCTCTGCAACGCTATCCGCACCCAAAACCTCAGTCATGGCGTTAGACCTACTCGCCACTACAAGTAATTGCTATCGATATTATCGAGTCGTATAAAAAAGTTTTATTTTCTGAATTAGGCCTAATTTTGTTGCGGTTGTCAACGTCGACTCTTAATATATTTAATATTTGAAACATACGCACCAAACCGCCTGCATCAGTCCATATCGGCTCATTTTGCTTTGCAGACGTCACACAAAATCGCTGTCACGTGATTATAACTTGTGCAAAAATGGAACATAACGTTTAACCCTTGGACATCATCTTATAGCGGATTAAATTTAATAGCGCTTCGAGCAACCGGCCCCTGGACTTTGTATATATAGAACCAAGATTAAACGTTATGTTTATATAGAAGACCTAAACACAAAACAATAGGAAGAATAAACATACTGTTTAACATCTAAACATTTTATTAAACATATCAGCTGAAAAGTAAACAATTTAACACAACAATAAACATATTAAGCGTCAACTAAGTTACAGTGTTCATATATAAGTCACATGGACACGGGGTGAACACACTTATCAGGTAATTAAAGTCCAATATATGGATCAAAGGATCCTCTGAGTAAAAGTCCGATCGGTGATCAGTAAATGGATTGGGTGAGATTTCATGTTATCTTTTTCCGTGTACGTTAATTAATAAATGCACTTAGATCGTATTTTCTGGGGACACCGCAAAATTAACTAACACGATAATTAGCTGATCATGAGCACTGAAAGATCTGTCGATAGTTTGCGCTTAACGTGTTAACACCCTCACTTGCAATAACACCCTTATCGGTGTAAACACCATTTGATGTGGATGCTCTTTTGCCACATTATAACTTGACACCCTTTTGAAAACCATAGTACACCCTTAAATGGTGTTCTTAGTGCTCAAATGGGTGTTTTCCACAATTTAACACCCTTTCGACACCTTTTTAAATAAAGGGTGCATGGTGACCATTTTTTAGTTATGGCACTTAAGATCAACTCAGGGTCATTTCGCTTTCTAGTCTGAAACCCAGTTCAAGAGAACTATACAAAACGCTTTGTATCATGTAATTATTCCAGTTGATCAGGCGAATAACCAGATGATATAAAAATAAGATAAAGCCACTTGCATTTTGTATTTCTGAGCTTACATTGTTTTCTTTTCATTTGGCACTCCCCGTGTCTTTGATATTTATTGAAAAACGTATTAAAGATAGATAAAGCACAGTAATGACACACAAACAACGCCCACGTTGTACTTTATAGGTTTAAAAAAAAAACATGTTTAAACTCACTATAACTCACTTTATGCAGGCGTCGGGTGTGTTAAATTTACTCTCATCTTTTGCTAAGTCGCCATATCGGACCCTTTATTATGAAAAGAATATCACGGAAGTTTAATTTATACATCAGGAATATGAGCCAGTTACATGTTGTGGCCCAGCAATCGCGTGGTGGTTTGTACGAGGTTTTCCTCTCTGTTTTTAACCTTAAAAAGGTTGTGTACTGTGTGAAGTTGACAATCCGTCATCATACAAGTGATATATCCTTGAGTACGACGTTAAACACCAATCAAACAAAAAACAAAATAATTGATGGAAGAATCTCATCCGATATGTAGCTATACGCATTCCTATATTTCTCGAATCTTTTTTGTATGGTTTCATTTTTTTTTTCTCAATATTCTGTTATTGTTGGCAAGGACAATGCGCCACTCGATGCTTCCTCCATAATGATTGCCAATCAAACAAACGACAATGGCAAGCTGTGCTAGTCTTTCAGATGTCATTTTAATAACAAGTGTTATTGTGTCCGCTTCCCCCAAATTAATTGCTTCTTTTGAGTGATGTTACTTGTTAAGCAGAACACTAGATATTGGACAATAGAACAATCAGAAAACACGACCCTTCATCTTTATAACAAATAACAGTATGCCGGTTTCCAATGATACACCGGTTTCTTCTTAAACTGAAGATCTACACTGTACTCAAATAGAAATTATGCAGAATATCTCTTGAGCGTCATTGTTACTATGGGTAGTCTAAAACTACGGTTGTTAAAATGGGTAAACTAAGACTATGGTTGTTAACACGAGTTAATTAAAACTACGGTTGTTAATATTGGTAATCTAAAACTACGGTTGTTAATATTGGTAATCTAAAACTACGGTTGTTAATATGGGTAATCTAAAACTAAAAGCAGCACGATTGCAAAATCACATACGGTTGATTTTGTGGACAAATTAAATGTCCCCTTAACACATACCTGCCTACCCGGATGCAAATGTGTATTAAAGACACCAATATGACATCAAAATATACAGAGAAATAAAAAAAAAGACACAGAATGGAGAGAAAATACTCCGAAAAACAATTCTCTTACACCTAAATTTCCTCCGGGGTAGACAGGTCTGCTTTAACGTATTGAATCTGCTTTTGACTGTAGTTACAAATCGATCAATTTAAATGTGTACCTGTAGCAATATTTCTGTTTTCTTGCTGTAAAAAACTGTAATAAACAAAGAACATCGCGTTTAATGCCGAACAGTTCCTATGCCCGTTGTATGCATAATTCGAGCCTTGTTGTAGTAATTGTTCTGCCTAGTTTACCAAATGCTAGCCCCAAACATGGATTATAGCTATAAACAAGCTTTAACCATTTTGTCATCCATTTTTAGTTAAATCAAGGAACAGTGGATAAAACGCGGCATACATCTACATCTATAAACTGCAATAACAGACCTTTGTGGACTAACATTAAAACATCCCACAGATGTAGGGTTTTTCCTACAAACACGTTTATTATGCAATGTTGGTATACACATCCATTGCGAAAATATAAGCACACTTGCAAATTATGCAAAGAATACATTATTAACTCTCGCAATTATAATACTACGGAATTGTAGGCTACATGCAAGTTATAATGGCATCAATAGGCTTCTAATCTAGAGCAGAAGTTCCCAATCAAACTGCAACTAATATTCTATCAAATCAATAACTTTGTGATTAAATGGAAGTCCAACAAATCCTTTGTTATGTGATTGGATCTATACTCAACGGCATTTTTTTATGACGAAGACGTCTACTTCTTACACAGTGTTTCTTTACTTCAATGGATGACCAGGATTAAACAAACCACAAGCAGGATGGATCCTAAAGCCACTAGCTGATTACGCATTCGCAAAACTGAAAACTAGTTGCCAGAGGAGTGAACAAAGTCTACATCGATGAATTCTGACATATAAACTCGTGCTTTCTTTATAGCCTATATTTACAAACGATGAAGGTCGCATGATGTTTGGGTGTTGGTAAGAGCTAGTTCTGTGCCAAGATACCCCAGCGGCTGTTCATTAACATTGTGGCAATTCCTCGACGACTTTTTTCCGAATAATACCGAACAAAAAGTTCGTTTTAATATTGTCGCGAGGACCATCGCTTACCTACTTGGATATCGCTTGGATAGTTCGGAATTTGGCATGAGTCAGGATAAAATGAAGACAAAGATCTATTTTTGTTTTTGTCAATGTCAACCCACAACATGTTTAGGACGGGTAGTGGGAATGGTAAGCTGAATAACGACCATTTCTGGGCCAGGGCTTAAAAAGAACCATTCTGCATAGGGGACTTCTGATAATTTGACAAATTAGCAGATGTGCTGTCGTGCGGGCTGCTGGGCGAATCTTATGGTGCTCTCTCAGCTCGTCATTTTCGTAGCTGTGCTACGTCTTGCGATTGTCCTATCTTGGCAATCTTTGTGGACAGTAACATTTATGGTGCTTTTCTTCATCCATTGAGCTGGCACATCATCATATAACAAAAACATCTTTACTATAGCGTGAAACCTCAAACCAGGAAACGATCAGACACATGTTTTCATGCGATCATATTTATCAAAACGCCAAAGATGTTAGAGGTCACATCACAGCAGGGTTGTTCTCTAGTCTTTGGTTCGTCTTGAAAATCTTCCTGAGGCGGTTCATTAACGTCATGGTGATTGCTACCTCAACGAAAACACTTTTCTCTCGCTTTAAACGTCAAGAGCTCCTTATCTGAAAGCTAAGATTTCAGGTTTTGGAGCCAGAGGAAATATAAAAGAGCGCCCTTTGTCCAAAGCTGTAAACAATGTATTTTGGTCTCATTACGTTTATTGCCAATATTGTTAAGGACAATACAGTATTTCATCTGTGTGACTTGTATATCGCACATATTTTTAGAATTTTGTATACAGTTTGTATTGTGATGAATAAATATATATCAAAATGTCAAATATATATTGACATTTGACTTTTAACATTAATTTAGTGAGTGTCTTGCTCGGCGGCATTGTGGCGATTTTGTCATGGGCTCCTCGAGGGATCAGTGTGTATGAATTATTGTAATTAACTATTGTTGACTTTGTTAAAAATCATACTTGCAATCCAAAATGAACATTTAATGGAATTGGAATTTTTAGCATTTCTGTATGTCCTTTTGATGTTAAATGCCAATGGTATATACAAATTGAAAATATGTTGACGCTACAACGTAGCTGAAATACGTAACCGCCATTCAATCATATTGTCGTAAGGCACTATTAAGTTCAACCCTGCGTTAGATGTCAGCCGATTAGTTGTCAGTCTATATTCAGGGTATCTCTCTAAAGAAGAATGTGTGTTTTTACGTGCTAGTAGCGACATTTATTGATTTTGGGGAACCCGTTTCTACCAAATCTTTCTTTTCATTTTAACTGAAAGAGAAAATAACAACTGTGTGATTTCTAGACGCATATACAGCATTATTTGTTACATACACGATCAAATGTGACAACCGAGGCGTTCCTTTGTGGAAAATCTTTAACAAGCTCGAGCAATCAGTTCTCATTGAAGCCATCTGTTGGCTGTGAAATTTATCTTACAATGCGTGGGTGGGTATATCGATTGACCAGGCAATACATGTCCTCTTTTTCGTTGCTTATCAGAGGTTTAACTCTATCAGATGGTCAACCATGTATTAAATCAAAGTTTGATTGATGTCTCGTCTCATTTAAACACTTGGTACCACATTGAACAAATTTATCTCCAACGCCAGTGACCGATGCAATAAAAACTGTGCAATTTAGTATTTATTATTAATACTTTTCGTTACACAACATAATTATTTCATCTTGTTTTATAGATGCAAAATGCTTAAAGGGTATTTCTATTTGATGACGAAGGTGTGCAATTGAATTCGGTGGAAAACCGATAGGATCCCCCAAAAAACACAAAGCAGGAGGGAACCCAGAGCAACCCAGCGACTGGGATATGTGGCTTTGATACACTAAGAGATGTTCTACGGTAACTTTGAAATCATATCTCTTTTCCCCATATGACCCGACAAAATACGACAACAGACTATGAAGTTCACTTCTCGCTGGGGTGTGTTGGTTTTGAGCTCAGGATACCAAGCGGCTGTTCATTAACTACATTAACCCCATTGAAAAGGCAATATTGCTGTGATGGCCAGCGCTTCCGTACTTGGACACTTAATAAGTGCTTATTTCTATATATATACACATATATATATATATAGATTTATATATGTTCAAGGTCGCATCACAGTAGGGTTATTCTCTATAGTTTTTTGTTCGGCGTAAAATGGGGATTCATTAATGTCATGGTAACTGGTACCTCAACGAAAACATTTTTGTTGTCAATATCCTTCAGGACAATGCATGATTTATTGTTTTTACGTTGAATATTATATATACTTTTCGTTGGCGAGGTTTACTTTGGTGATCACTCAGAACCCTTCACAAAATTGGGTTTTAGTGCTGTTATATGCTATAGACGGTGCCATATGTGTTCTACAAAGCCAACCCTGCTGTGATGATGGTTTTTAAAACAGACTGGGAATTTTGGGATAAACCCATACCATTAAAGACTTACCGGGAGTGACAGAGGTGCTCTCGCTTTACAGTAAGCCAAAGGAGCATATAAATTTGAAAATGGGTTATGTAGGTCAACATAAAATTCAAAAATTGTATTCATTTAAAAATGGTGAAACTTGTAAGTATCGTTCTATTTTGTTTGATTTGGGTGAATGGTATCTTTAAAAAGCAATTGGACTGATGTACAGCTGAATGACAACAAAGCATAGCTCCGGTGTATTTATACAGTTGTAATCTGTCTTGCTACAACCGCACAAAATACGCTGAAATAACGTGTATCACTACATGTAGACATTCAAAATGGCACTAATTGTATGACAAAGCGGATTGTATGTAAGTCATGGAGGCCAGACCGCTTCCGGTTTTAATCAAATGCTACAATGCGTCTAATGAGTATATACATACAATCTGAAAAATGGATACCAATTACGCCTGACGTGTTACTCAGATGCGAACTAATTGCTGTCTTTCTTATAAATTTAAAATAGTTTTGACCCACATCACCCTATGTCAAATCACGTCACATCTCGCGAGGTCCACCACGCGCAAAGCATCACAGGAAGACACCTACACCACTCAATGGTAGCCCTAGTATCAACCCTTCCTCAGTCAGTTGTGCGCTGTTACCACTACTACCACTAAAGAAAACGCATTAAAACCACAATGAAAATATGCAAAGATTGTATTGTCTTTTTCAGAACATCAACGTTTCACCAGTTCTAAATAAATACATAAATCTGGGACAACACTCTATATGGCCAGATGGTCACTACCATAAAGTACTGATGTATCTAGATTTGGCAGCCTAGTCATTCCTCGTTCATGGAGGAAAAGGAAATAAATCATCAAGTTTGAATGCATCCACATGCATAAAACAATACCGAATTTTTTTTTATTCAGATACAGAAGGACAAACAAAATATCTTTTTACGTTCCATTTGAACAAATAAATTAATAAATGGTGACGTTCATGGGTTACGTCAATCATATATAGCTTAACGAGTTCTACTTTAGCGTGTAAAACTCGTTAATTATGTGTATATACCCGGGTCCTAAATACAAAAGGCTTACCTATAATATATGTAGTATGTATTTCTAACTGGGTTAGTGTACAACACGCCGTTGAACCCAGATCAAATGGCAAGCTGAATAATTCACACACCTCCTAACAACACGACGCCAGTCAGGCTTCTTTAAGCTACAAGTATTGGTTTTATTCCTTATCCGTGTTTTAAGAACCAATGTCTTTGGGGTGGGGTGGGGGGGGGGGGGTGATACGACATTTGTAAGGCCTTGACGTTATTCTGTATTGTGTTTTTTATATTTATTCAATTGGATTTTTCTTTACTAGTAAATGGCAGTCGGCAGTTTTTTCAATTGTTTCTCTAACTAATTCCGCTCTTATATATGAAAGAGTGATGTGGCCACTCGCATCTCGTAACGTCGTGTTTTGATGTTTACCTCAAAACTCGAGAAAAGAGATAACGAAATCGCGAGATTGTACATTTTCGTGTCTCTTCCCATGAGTATGCAGCCCCAGACGAGAACGCGAGATTGAGCGGGGAGTAACTTGTCTTTTTCGAAATCCCGCTTCGAATTCTCGAGTTCTCGGTTCGTATTCTCGCTCTCTCGCTTCGTATTCTCGTGGACATATTTTAAATGACTCTGACATTCAGAGTGTGTATACACAGTTAGATGGTGTGTAAATTGAATTTTTGACAATATCTTATCGCGGCTGCTAACAACACCGGTTTCTGTCTTAACATTAAAGTGGACAATGCGTCCAGCAGTATAGTGACTAAAACTAGTGTCGAAACAACAACAACAGACATCATTTATGATATTGTTTTCCTTGATCACTGATAAAAATGTGTATTATAGACACTGGTAAGCTACTGCTTTCGGTGTATAGCAAACTGTTATTATTTTATTTGTTGTATTAAGTAAACAAGGAATGCGTATTGCCATACAGAGGCCAATCTTTAGTTCCTATATATATGCCAGGTAGCACGACAATAGAGACACGAGAACGCGAGAATCAAGTGAACGTCGTGTTAGGTTAACCAGATAACCCGCCACTAGAGACACGAGAACGTGAGAATCAAGTGATTGGCGCATTCTTGGGCCTCTTACTTCATGTTTGGTAGACTAGTTAGGACGACACTAGAGATTACGGAACGCGAGAATCAAGTAAATGTCGCGTTCTCGTGCCTCGTACTTCGTATTTGGTAGATTTGCTAGCACGACACTAGATATTACGAGAACGTGAGAACCAAGTGAATGTCGTGTTCTCGTGCCTCGTACTTCGTGTTTGGTAGACTAGCTCGGACGACATGAGAGATTACGAGAACGCGAGAATCAAGTGAATGTCGTGTTCTCTGTACCGTTAACAGTATATAATTAAATTTTAGTGGTGTTCACACGGAATCCAGCTTTCTGATTGGCTAGATTTTTGCGTTCATACTTCAA
>JARFOD010036588.1:0-10410 GCA_031763545.1 Mopalia muscosa | reverse complement strand
AAAAGAGGTTGCTTTCTGTTGCCCTGGTGTTCGCAGAGCTAAAGGGTAACGGGAAGCAAATTTGTTTGTGATGTTCTGCATTTCTGTCCGTCGTTATGTAAGTGAAATGCCCTTAAGTACGACAACGTTAAACACCAATCAAACAAACAAACAAACAAACAAACAAACTTTCTGAAGATGGTGCATGGAGATTAGGTCTAGAGCCAGTTAGTTACCCTTGGCTTCAGTACAGATTGCTGTGACGTGAACACATTTACAACATATTTTTTTGTTATATTCATATTTAAAAGACGAGTTCAATCAGTAGCCCCTATGACCGTGGGCAGGAAAACGAGAATAAATAATAAATAAAATGAACTGAATTGTACATACATAAGTGTTAAAAATTTTAAATTTGTCAATATATAAAATAGTCCAAATTTGGTTCTAAAAATTCGAAATATTGTGTTGAATTCTGACAACTATAGTTATTTACAATAATTTATCAAAATTAAATTTAATGATGGAGAGCACTTTGAAACTTTATAACCTCAATTTCATCATCGCCAGCAATGTTGTTAGACAAGTTTTCCGTAGAGGTGACTGTGTATAACTGTTGCCTAACAGTGGCAAAGTCCACACAGTCAACCAATATGTGTTTTATGTGGCACACGCAGTCATAAATTCCACGTTTTGGTTCTGATAGGTCTTTATCCAGATGGTGTTTTTTGTGATGTGACTGTGGCCTATATGACATCGCTTTAAAACCACATGGTCCTTTTGAGACATTCCATTGGAGTAAAAGTTCTGACCAATAGCAGAATGTATGTCGTGAAGTTTATTCAGGACTTGTCCATCCCATACATCCTGCCAAAGATGAAGAAATTTTGGGCTTGAGATCTTTATAATATATTATAGATTGCCAAATAAGCTTGCTGAGGGCTTTTTTTGCTTCCATGCTTACAACTGTGTTTTCAGGGAAACCCAGATGAAGAGGAATTGTGCTTCACTGGCTTCTAGATCTGTATACTAGATATCTCTATCTCTATAAACAGTTAGAATGTGCACTATTGCTGGCTGCTTGAACTTAAAGCCGTCGAAAGCTCGGTCTTCGATCCATCGATGTAGACGAAGGATTGGTTATCATATCATCCCTTATCTCAACAAATCTCTGATGAATAATAAACGGACATATTTCCGGCATCTTTGGACTTCTAAGATCAAAAAGAAGTCCGGTTCTTGGAAACAGGCAAGGCGGAAAAGAAACAGGTGTTATGCCTTCTAAAACGATTCCTGCCCAAGATTTATTCTCCAATGGTTTAAGGATGGCTCGTTTGGGTCGAAATATAGGCATTTTTAAATGATGATGTACGGAACGCCAGAGACCCTGAAGGTGGACTGGGTCCAGCTTTTTAATATAGCTATCACGTGCTGAGCTGTAGACTATGCTCTCATGGTCTACTTTGGGGAGCGAACGAGAGATCTATAAAGATTCGGCAATTCAGATCCGCGCTCAAATCGATGTTCGACATGACCGTACTTATGTCAAGAGCCTCTGTACATTTAACTTTAAGAGTTTAAATAGGTGGGTAGATTGCGGCTTATTGTCAAATATCATCCCAGAAACTTGGTCCCCTTGATTATCTTGATGGCTTTTCCAATAGCTCTGGATCGGGAGCCATGTCCTTTTGTTATATAGAAGTGGAAGACGGAGATGATGAAAGCTTAATCAGTAGGCCTACGCAGGTCTAAACACGCGGAAGACAAGTCTTTGTACGGTGTAATGACCTTAAATGATAGAACTAATGACTTTACCTTAAACAAATCAATAAAAAATGTCCACACAAATGCCCTCCAAATTTAGAGTAATTTGACAGATGTTGGCTTGTACGGGGAACTTAAAATGTCCATCGGCATTCCGTCCTGGCTCTTTGCCATGGGCTATTTTTAC
This sequence comes from Mopalia muscosa, assembly GCA_031763545.1. Classification (NCBI taxonomy): domain Eukaryota; kingdom Metazoa; phylum Mollusca; class Polyplacophora; order Chitonida; family Mopaliidae; genus Mopalia; species Mopalia muscosa. The sequence goes on along the minus strand of JARFOD010036588.1, from coordinate 8,480 downwards.
TGGAACTGGGCTGGGGATCAGTGTAAAGCTCAGCGTTATTCTCATGTTGTTGACTACCTGAACGCAAAGTAAAACTGCCCTGCCCTTCCATCTATCTTTCTGTCAGGCGTTTACGCTCCTCTTCCTTCACGAAAGCACAGTTGTTCATCACTGCCTTTTTATGGGTTACATGGAAATACGCTCGGTACAGCATCTTTTTAAATTTATTGTTTGTTAAGCTTTTAACCGGTCGATTCGTGGTGAAGGTCCCGTCCAAAATCGGATTGCAAAACATGCTTTTCCGCACACCCCCAAGTTATTTACATGGCGAAATATTTGTTTCTGATTTTAGCAGCCACTGCATTAAAATTGAAATCTCTCAGGAAACGGTTAAACGGAATTCTTTTTGCAATTCTCACATCCAGGTACTAAACACGCAGGCATATTTAATATAAGAAAGGAGATATTCATACGTTTAACATTTCATTTCATTTATTAACCAGAAAACAAGCACAATGCAATGAAATAGCTTACAGTGTATCGTGGGTCACTTGTACCTATGTCACTTCCGGTTTAAAAAAAAATATATTTTGATTACTGGCTAAATTTTTATTAGTTCCGTCAACAAGGGGCTGCTTTCTTAATTAAATTATATTTGAGAATGACCAACAATTTTATGCAACCACATGCATACATCATGTGTAACGTAGTGGCTGCTTCTCTTTCAGACAGAGACTAACAAACGAAATATCTATTTACATGGCTAAATTGATAAATGGTGACGTTATTAAGGGGCTTAATAATACATAGGCATAGTAAGGGTCTATAACTAAGTGAATAATTAGAGACAAAAGGAGGGGAAGACACGGCAAGTGAAGTTTTTTCAACGCAAGACGACCTTGTCTAGCTTTAGTGGCAATGCTACTTTATCTCTAGCTTGAATTAATCTTGTGAGCATCTACTTGACAAACAAGGTAAACTACATTCCCTACAAATTCATATGAAGTGTTCGGTTGATTGTTATTTTCAGACTGAGTGATTAAAATTCGATTTTAGCTGCTGTTGTTTAATAAAAAACCATATAATACGAAGTACAAGTATTAATACTCTTCAAGCCAGAAGGCTGTGTGGAAATAGGCAGCTGACTATTTATTTGTACCAATCAACATATTAAGTCAGCATTAGCGTATTCTACGTTTTCTTTTCTCTTTGTTGTTACCAAAGAAATCCAAGGATATATGTATGTTTTGTCCAGCAAAGGAAGTAAAATAAAACGTTCTTTTATAAACCTGGCACTTCAAACCAGAAAATTAATGGGAACAATATGTGCTTGGCATACAATTCGTTTGTGAACACGTTTCAGCTGGTACATTGGTGAATAACTCCGTATGCAACCATAGACGTTATATCCATACAACGCCTGTCGGACTTAACCAGCGGCTGTTCATTAACCCCATGGCGCTTCCTTCTCGACGAATTTGTCTTCAATAATATCGCAACAACGGTTCCGTTCATATATTGTTGTGATAGCTAGCGCTTTAATACGTACTTGGATAGTACTGGGACTCTTCGGGAAAGAATAATCAAGCTCGATATTGTCATTAATATCAAGCTTTACAAAGAATCCTAGACCACCAATAGATTATTAAAAGTCACATATCTAAATGAATGAAATACAAAGGCACCGTTCTGTTTGTGTTAAAGAGCGTCTCTCGACAACGAATAAGAACCAAAACAAGAAAACGTTAATATTGTAGCACCGTATGTGACTTTCCTACGAAGGCCTATCGATATATTAAAGTCTCTTCTAGTTGAAATGCAATGTTATAGTACGCAATGTCTGACTGTAATCGTAATATATATATCTTTCATTGGGAAAGTAATGCAGAAATATAAATGAGAGATTTAAAACAAATAATAATAAATTTCACCAGATATCAATTATAGTAGGCTTATTGAGTAAAGAGTTGTGAGATACGGAGCAGCGTGAAGTGAGCTATTATTTACATGTGACAGTTACGTCACATGTCTTATTTTATCTCAGCCTGGCTCTCGGATACGGATCCTTACAAGTACGCGTCTATTGACAGGTATTTAACTTGACAATGCTATAACATTATCAGTCAAATGTCATTACAGTATCAGTCAAATCTGTTTACACGGGCAGCTGGGAGGGAGGTTCCAGTTTCCCTGGTGTTCTCAGAGCTATGGGGTTACGTGTAGCCGGTCTAATTGTCATGGCCAACATTTGTTCTCTTTTTGTTTGTTGCCAGTTGTGTCGAGGGTGATGGCCTTTAACCATCGGCCTGGCATGTCGTCATAGGAGTGAAATAATGTTAAGTGCGCTATTACAGCATAATTGGAATGTTAAAATGGCCAGACTCGAACTATTGATTGTCTATAATCCTATGCTAACTGAAAGTATGCATATGTGTTATGTGATTATCGATACGCCACGGTCATGCCCAATAAAAAAACTTCGGATTGTTGTTTAAATAACTCGACCCCCGTGGGGGAGCGGGGGAGCCGTTTAACACCAGCAGACCCTGCAGAATACTCCCCCCGCTTCCTCAGTCGACCATAAGAGGCGAGAATGAGGCAACTTGTTGGCCATGGGTTGCATCCCGTATTGGAGGAGAATGAGATCCTGGTGACTAAGGGGCAGTTGGGCTGGCAAAAGGGTGCCACATAGCCATTCTGCTTCAACACGTCACTTTGGCTCAATATTCTCCAAGACGGGTGGTCAGATTGGCCTGATCATCGGCTGGTCATGTCCAGCCCTGCAATGATCAATTATTAATTCTACCGTAACTAATACAATTCAAATTGAATCAGAATAAAATTCTATAAAAACGGTTATTCCATCCCACCTTAAATTCTAGGCCCATTGCAGAAGGCGGTGGCTCATGGGTCAATTAAGTGGGAAACATAAAAATATATTTTTGGTTCTGCTGGGGAATAATTCCCCTCAGCAGAGCAGAATTATATAGTTTTCTATGGAACCCTCATTACTTGCCTCTGCTGTTTACCGCAGGGGCGGTTCGCCCTTGTTGGCACTGCGTGGAGGGTGGGGACATGGGTTGTGAAACTTTATATGCTGCATGATGGCAGCCCCTCCCAACCCTATTAACTATGGTAAAAAAAGAAAAGTAATGGAAATTAATTTAAATATAAAACTGGCCAAAAATTTTATTAATAACTAGCTTAAACGAAAATAAGTCTGTCACAACAATATCACCGTTTGTGTTGAATAAAAGAATGTAAGAAAACTGCGGTCTGGTGACTTTGGTTGAATGCACCAGACAGCAACAAGCAGTAAATTTACTTAAATTAAAGAAATGTTAGAGTTACCTGTAACCGAAACACCACATAGATCACTTAACAGCAGCAAGGGTATCATCCGAAACAGAGGCAGGGATCTCTGTGGTCGATCAGAGGAAGAAATCTGCTCTGAGCTTGGCGATCAAGGTATAACTAATGTTAAGCGCTTTACAATAAGAACAGATGATACTTTAATAAAACTTAATATCTATTTAATTACATTGGATTCGACTACAGTGCAAGACCACATCTACGTTGGTCCTTACAGAATGAGGGTAGATCCGTTCACCCCCAATCCACGGTAAGACCCAGTGTAGAGGAGGTTTGGTGTGCTTTCGTTGCTCTGAAGTAGGACATGGGGGCTTTGGCGACTATCTGCGGCAGGTCGACATCCAGCATATTCACTCGCGGTTGAATCATCGCAGAACACGCAGTGATGGTAGTAGGCCAATGCGCAAAAATAAAATTAGCTTTTTCTTAATGATTTCAGTTTTAAACATAAGATTTACAACGTTTTTATCCAAAACTAAATATTTTAATATATTGACATATTTTAGCATTTATTTTTGAGTTCAATTTGTTTCTCTTTTGATGCTCACAATGGGGACTATGGGACAACATACTTAAAAAACCAGTCGCCAGTTATTTTGGATAGCTCTAAACATTGTTTTAAACAGAATATGTACAATGTTTGAATCCAAATGTAAACTGTTTTATATATTGACATATGTTTTTAACATTTATGTGTATCCTGTTCGGTTCGATTTGTTTCTCATTTTGATGTTTGCTACCTAGGATGCTTCAGATTGAAATTATCTCTTTGGTGTATCGGATGGATATCGATTGACCATTTGTTCACGCCAGCTGAAATACGGCTGAATATGGCGTAAAGCACCAATCAATCAATCAATCAATCAATCAATCAATAAATAACTCGAATTTTAACGCCTTCTCGGATATTTTATTTCACTCATAAGACGGTGTGTCAGCTCTATGGAGTATTGGGCACACAAAGCCAAACTAGAAAAAACACAAGACTCAACACAAAGTCAATACAAACAGTTCGGCTTCTTTTTAAGCTTAGGTTTCGAGGAAGCCAGGGCAACAGGAACCTCGACAAAAACATGAAAAAAAAACAAAACTAAAAAACATCTGACCCTGAGGTTCGCCCTTTAAATGCCAGAATAGGCGATGGTTACACGTTTCAGCTTGAACAGGCAATCAAAGTAATTAACATCGAGAGGGCGAGATCCCGTCTCGAACAAGTTTGTCCCTCGTGTGGAAGACGGATGTTCTCGGGAATCTCTTCGACGTCTTGGGTGGGATGGAGGAAAACCTTTCGCCTCCCCTCTACGTTGGATATTTAACCGCCTCCTTCAGGGCGGTCCAATGCCGACTTTCTGCAAAAGTGCGACAATCGGTACCCTCAGTTGAAAACCAACCGAACACAATGGTCTGATCACTCGCCATAAACTCATAATTCGACAAAAGTGATTTTCTGTATGATTGTATATAGCTATAATTGGCATAGTTTAGAGAACGATATTAACAATTTTAAAATTCAAAGTTAAATTTGAAATAAGTTGACATATTTTAACACTTATTTTTCAGTTCAATTTGTTACTCTTTTTGATGTTCCCTGCAAATAGGACAACATTGAGGGCGATGTTGCCATCAGGTCTCTTGGTCAGACGGGTGTGAATCACAGAATATATTTTTAACATAAAACACGGTGGATGTTTTGGGTTATTTTGTAAAGTTTATGTAAAATAGTATTGGGATATTTACCTATCTAATTTTTAACAACTTAAATTAAAATAGATAATGTCAAATATACTGGGGGATTATCTTTTTGAGGTATGGCCTAATGTATAAAACTTAGAAATTGTTAAAATGTTCTCACCACAGCATAGCTGGAATACCACTGAATGTGGCGTAAAACATCAATCAATAAAAAAGTCTAGGAGCTATTCGATTGGTTAACAGAGTGAATGGTTGACAATTCGACTTTTCCAAAGGCTTTGGTGTATTTTGCATATTATATTCAATCTGTTTAGAAAGCTATACCGTATGTAACATTTTCCTGTTTTGTTATTGACAAAGCTATCCAAGAATACATATATGTCTTTTCAGAAAAAGTTGGACCGATGGCTCTTTGAAGATTATATTACCCTGGCCATGCATACAACATGCTTATTTGTCTGTGTAATCTTGTTATTGTACAACGTGCCTTTGAACACGGATCAAATAGCCCCTTACTGAATAATGCCGTAAGAATTCACAGACGACTTATCCACACAACGCCACTCAGAGCCTAACAAACGACAAGTATTGTTTATCAGAGAGATTTGTCTCTGTTTCTGATGATCCCCTTACTGCTGTTAAGTGATGTGTGAGGCGAAACTCCGAAAATGTCAGCAGTTTTAATAAATGCATCGCCATTGCACCAAAATGTGACCATTTATGTATATGCAGTCTTCTATTTTTAGGTATCCATATCTTGAAAGTTAAGCAGACAGCATGCCCATTTCTCAAGCTAAAATATAATATAATAGACTAAAGCCAAATGTTTTTAAATACATTTGTAAGAGTTGGCAGTGTATGGGAGGGACATGTCCCCAATAAATTGCACGAATCTGTTTGTATCATGGGGCTTAAATAGCCCATACATTGATTTAATTTTACCCAGATCGGATTCTGGGAAAACGTCCAGTAGAATTTCACAAATTGCTACATCTGGTAGATAACCAGAGACTGTTTTATTACTAAGCTTTTCTAAACATTGCAGATTTCAGACATCTACCACAACTTTGATAGGCGGATTACTAACCAGCAACTTACAGCAAAATTGCTCACTTGAGTCAGTCACGAATGCAACATGATATACGAACATTTTCCAACTTAAAATCACTTCTTTATGCACAGGTGGTTTTTATGATTTTTTCAGATATGTTTGTCTATTTCAGCGGCCTATCAATTTGATTTGAATTATATCATTAAATCAGAATTTATCTTCGAATGTAAAAACATACGCCTAGATTAAAACTCGAGAATAATAATGCTCTGTTATTTAGAAAAAAATTAAATCGCAACGTTTTTGGAAAAATATTCTACTTAGCAGGATGGCCACGGCCACAAATTACTGATTTATCTAGATTAGGCTGCTGATTTATTCCTTCCCCGTGAAGGAAAAGGAAATAAATGATCATGTTTGTGTAAAACTACATGCATGAAACAATAATGAATATGTTTTTCGTTTAGACAGAGGAGGGCAAACAAAATATCCCATAACTTTCCATTTTAATTACTTAATTGATAAATGGTGACATTACAGGGTCGCCCAATAAGCCATTGCGTAACGAATGTTTTAAATATGTGTGTAAAAGTTGATAATTGTGTTTACCTGGTCTGCGTACAATATGCTTATTTGTAATAACAGGTCTTTTTAATTGGGTTGGTGTACATACCGCCTTTAAACACAAAACAAACGGCAGCCTACTGAGGTGTTTAAGTCTGAGCCAGAGGTCTTTGTAAGGTTTTTAAAGACATGTGTCGTCATTTTAACACCGAGTCAAAACCCGAGCCACCGCAGGCGTCCATGGTTTCGAAGAGGTGTCAAAATGACGACAGAGGTATTAAAAGACCTAACAAAGACCGATGTCGAGGGTTTAAACAACACTCTAACCCTAAAAAAGACAGAAAAAGAGCTCTCCCGCGGAATCAAAAGTGGCTCTTCCTAAATTCCACCTTGTATGCAGTTCGCTGTCAACAACCAATCTTAAATAGAAAGTTGCCTCCACTGGCATCGCGTGCTGCCATGACAACGCCTGTCATCAGACTCAGCAGAAAAAGACAGCAAAAAACGCTGCAGGAAAAGTCTTCCATAACAAATTTTATGATATTTGGATGCCATGAAATATAGCGATGTGAAAAAGATGTGTTTAAAATTATGCTCGCGACAACTTATTCCCTATTGGAGCTGAATGTTTTATAAAATTAAAAAAAAAAAAATAGAAAATTTGAAGCGGAGGCGGCAATGTTTGAGTTTCTTCTTATAAGAAATTTGGTACATTTTCGGTACAAGTTTGTTTACGGAATAATGAATTTATTATCTTAAAGTATAGGCTGTTTTTGTATTCGAGATGGATTTTAACTATTGGTATGCACATGTAGTGCGTGTCTGTGAAGGGAGGGAGTCAGACCTGCGATAAACAAAGCGGTCATTGTTGTATCATTTAGACCGCTGAGCTGTGTTCCTTGTTATGTATATTTGTGCACGGCAAGTAACCAGTGGAGGTTTAGAATACAGACGAATACAGACGTCTTGAGGATACTCTACCCTCCACGCAGAGTGTTTTTAAATTCCACCGTTTTACTTCTAAACTACTGTGAATTTTGCTACGCTTGAGCATATATACTGAATTGCCTTTTTTTGTAGAACAATAGTAAGTAAATATTTTTTTTCTAAAACTTACAGTAAAACATATATTGCATAAAAATTAAATTTATGCTAACTATTTTCAATATTGTGTATAAAACTACAAAAATGAGTCAAAATAGTGGAATTTCAACTTCTTATAACTCGAAAGATGATAGCAAAATTCTGAAGAAGCGTTTTCTACTTTTATATTTTGAGAAGTGCAAAAAATCAGTTCTGCAGCTATAATAACAGCCGAGAAGTAGGCATTTTTCTCAAGTACTGTACACTTAAAAATAGAAACAGAAACAATTTTTTTTCTAGGGTTTTCTATAACGTTGGCAAGAGCTGACCGTCAAATGTTAGTTGAATTCCATTTAAGCAGTAATCAATGTCTTAATAGAATAACGCCAATGAACAACATGTGGCGTCAATGAGCCTGCATACAATAGGAATCCGGATAGCCCATAAAAAGCTAATAATAATTGCTGAATATACAATACACTGAAACTGATAACGGTATAGGCACAACGGACAGACTGTTAATAGTCACCATGTAGCTATCTGTATTTTATTGACGGTCAAAACACCACTGTCGGCAATAAAGAGTAAAGTTTTAACCTCAAAATTAACGGTCTACCAATTTTTTTTATCGGTTCTGCTCTTGGATAAAGATCGCCATCTCAACTTTATGAATATTCAATAATTTTTTTTAGCTGAGATGGGGGGGGGGGGGGGGGGTATAGTAACCACAACAACAAGA
>JARFOD010036577.1:0-10410 GCA_031763545.1 Mopalia muscosa | reverse complement strand
CATATTTGAGTAAGGTGACTACTCCAAAGAAGGACGAAATATTCATATTGACACATATGAGTCACATGAATTGTCCGTCCTTCTTTGGAGTAGTCACCATACTCTATTATGTTAAGCTGGACAGTGGAAATTTTAATATTAGGGGGGGACATAACTTGTGTATGATTCAACGGCCTTTTAAGTGAATATCATCTGATAGTGCAAGTTTACATCATTATAGCCTATATAAAGCCGTTTTTTTGTGTTCATAATGTTCTAAACATACTTCGATAAAATGAGTTCTAATGGTGCACGACTGGCTTTTCTCGCACATTCTCACGTTATTTGTCCTGTACAGGCAGTCAGCCAACACGTTATCTTTAACGTCACGGTGATGTTTTGTCTAGACTAAATTATAATAAACCCAATATAGTGGACCTCAATGGACAAATGCCATAAAAGGTGTAATTTTACTCTCGAAGTCAATCAGATAATAAAGATAAAAATACGGATTGTGTTGGAGCATTTTCTAACAATAACAACATTTTGGGCTTATATAAGGGGGGGGGGGGGGGCAAAATTGTATATAAGTAATTGGTGCTTAGCAGAATTCGTCCAATATCGTTCTTAAACAAAGATTAAAAGATTCATTATTCTCCATGTCATCGAGGTTTTGACTCCAATATGTAGAGCCCTCTGGCTAAACGTACTTTGTTCGAAGAGAAGCCATGCTGACTACTTTCGAACTATTACTGAGTGATACGGTAAGATGAAGTCCAATTGTCTCACTAACCGCCTTCGCTCGGGATGATATGGTAAATAAAGTTTGTTGCTTCTCTCCCACAATAAGGCTTCCTAATCACTTCTGCTTCACTATTTTTCCTCTGTTAAATTGTTGTTTATTTGTGGTACGATTCTGTTTCCAGCCCACGTTTTGAGGGAATCAGGATTACAACAACAACAGAAATGTTAGTGATGTACAAGGCCCATGTCGGAACATCCCTCGGCCATTTCCGTACCGTTAATAATCTCAGATCTAGAGCGGTTCATTTCAGATGGCCCACTTATTCAGATGTTTAGCGTTAATGTCTGAAGGTTATTCTTGTGATGATATAATGACGCCATTGGAGCTACATTATTATTAAATTACTTACAGATGACAAAATTTGTATCATTTACTGCAGTTATCTATAAAAAAGGAACAGTGTTTTGTTTAAATGTGATTTTACCCGAGAATGTGCATGCGCACAAAACATCCGGCGGTTAACATTACACGTTTGCGTGTTTTATTATTGCTTTCATTTTTCATCCCGGATAACTTTACTGTTACGAAAAGTGTCGAAGGATGTTCCGACATGCTACAAGGCCCATTTAGTCCCTGCCGAATATAACCACGTGCGCTACTTATTAATCCAACTTTTATTTAAGAGTATTGGTTTTTAATATGGTGTCGAGAGCCCCGTGTAAGGATAAGCTGACTTGTGAGAACGAGCCGAAGTTTTAATATGATAAATGAATTCTGGACAAAGTTCAGTAAAAACACAGTTAGTTAGGCGACTAACCGGATTCATTATTCCTTCCATATCTCTTTTCTGGAATCATATCAATTCTAATATCGTGGTGACACGACTAAATGCGATTTACATGTACTTAGATAATGTTTGGCGTTAAGCTAAACATTCTTGGCATTTTCGTGTTGTTTTTTTTTTTTTTTGTTCTTTTTTTATACAATTTGCAGTACCAAGTATATACTTATACACGGAGAATGCCAGTGAAGAGACTTTATGTTGCAATTCAGCATTTAATCCATACAGCCAATTTACAAACATATACGATAAATAATCACCAACTGTCTTAATCAGTGTAGAGTAGGGTGCCAGCTCCAAAACACGAGGAACTGGTCATTTTGACTATATGTATAGGTGAATAATTATTGTGTCTTTTAGAAAGTGAAGTTTAACAGTATTTTCTTTATTTTGGGATAACACTTTCTTAGTTTCTGAACTAGAATCTGTTCAAACTAGTGTTATCCCAAAATAACGAAAACACTGTATACTGTATATTAAATAATAATATTTTACATCACTGATATCAGTTATTTAAGGAAATAGCAAAATCATGATAATCAGTATTGATAATCCGGTGTAATTTATTTCATGCAACTAAACTTTTGACAGGACGACATATCACGTGACGTTAAAGATAACATGTTGACTGACTGCCTTTGCATGGCAAGTAACGCGAGAAGGTATGAGAAAAACCAATCGTGCACCTAACTCTTTCAGATTAGATACTCTTGACAATGTTCCTTTAAATTGCCTTTCTGCGCATTGCCTTACCTGTTTATTAAACTGCAGAAGTGTTTCTGGTCGCACATGTGTGTTCCTGGAATCTGTGCGCAGCCGGTGTTATTATTCTGTACAACCAATTCTCACCTGAAGCTTTTAACATACCCGTTTCGCACTGTATAGTCAGACGGTTAGGGGATCCGTAAAACCACTTTGTTTACATTATGTACATAAACTGGGGTTAATTTTACCCAGGCGTGAGCACATGGTTTGTAAAGCACACAAAGTATTTAACGTTGAGACTGGCTGACAACACTAAGATAGATCTCCATGGATCCAGCCAGAGACACCAATACCAATAAAGAGGATCAGTTCTAAGAGACGTCTATCACTCCCCGAAATGCAATAATCCCGGACTTAATAACCCTAAACAAGGGGTAACCGTGTAATTGGACAATGACGTCAGGGGAAGAGACTGGCCTGGTCACCCCGAACAGCTCAAGGGTACCAAACCGTGTTCGGCGGACATAACACCATCTCAATACTTCAAACAAATCGAATATAGAACAAATCAAAGTGAGCATTGCCTTCTGTAGCTTGCACCATCCCGGAATCAAGGCCAACCAATCGTCCACGGGTCTCTATACCCTTGAGCCCTAAAGAAAAGCCACCGCAATCGCATTGGAAAAGCAACCTGTATTTCCTTAACTAGTGTAGAAGTTGGAAGATTCCGTATGGAAAAAATCCTGAGGATTTCGGTGACTGGAATTGCTTCTAGATATTTCAAAATTCTTTCACACGCCGCCAGCGCGAAAACTCTGGTGTCCTATGTGTGCCCGGGTTTGATTTTATCCGATTCATGCAAGTGTGATTAAGTCCAAATAAGAATTGGCACGGACTCGGATACAATAATTAGCAACCGTGGAGGAAACCATATATCTTTACACACTCGGTCAACTTTCCACCACTTCGTTGAGCTAAATAATTCGTAATTGCTTCCTCTTTTTAATTTGTCTGTTTTGAAAATGTATCTTTAAGCCAGAAATCTCCGTCTGCATGCAGAACTTTTAACTAAACAGCTGCACTACCAATCCATCACACAGAATTGAAATAATTATGGTTTTTTGCGAGTATTTGACTGAAATGTAGGCCATTTAAGATTCACTCAAGGTAACGTCACTTATATGACGACGTATTGACCGCGAGAGGAAATGTCGTAAAAACCACCCCGCGATTGCCGGAGCCACATCACTCATCATACCCAAGGGTCAACGGACGGACTCGATCCTGTGAATGGTACATCGAAGTAAGATTGGTGAGCGCACACAATAACCACTGAGCCATGGTCACGGGCCCTGTGACAGAAAGAATAAGAAACTTTACATTTACTTAGTGATACGATAAGATAAAATCCACTTCTCTCACCTATACCGCCTTCGAATTAAATCTCTATAACTTCATAATTTATTCTGTGTTTAATTTGGAATTAATTGTGTGGATAGTCACTTCCCGGCCCAGTTTTTCGGAAGAGCAGTAATACAACAATAACAAAACATCTCCATTGTACATGTGAGTTACAGGAAGGCTACGGAAAGAGTCGAAGGATGTTCCGACATGCGCCTGTCCGTGCAGGATAAAACATCGGTACAGCCAGCCTTGCATATCACTACTTATATGATAAGTTGTTCCGTCTGTTAACACCGACTTGCACAGAGTCGACCTACTACAACATGGTTCACGTGTTGCATATATCCTCTGAATAGCGTTGGTGGTGTTACTTGTTTAACTAAGAAAATCCGTAAATGCTTGTGTTGAATAATTAACGAAGATAGCTCTTGCGAGGTGAGCCCGGCCTATACGTTCTGTTGTACTCTAGATACAGATATGCGCTGTTGACATGCGATATGCGCTCATGACACACGATATGCGCTCATGACACACGATATGCGCTCATGACACACGATGTGCGACCAGGACACAAGATATGCGATAATGACACATGATCTACGCTTATGACAAACGATATGCGATCATGATACACGATATGCGCTCATGACACACGATATGCGATCACGACACGATATGCGCTCATGACACACGATATGCGATCATAACACACGATATGCGCTCATGACACAAGATAAGCGATCATGATAGACCATATACGATCATGACACACGATATGCGACCATGACACACGATATGCGACCATGACATACGATGCGCCCTCATGACACACGATATTCGCTCATGACACACGATATTCGCTCATGACACACGCTATGCGCTCATGGCACGATATTCGCTCATGACCGTGATATGCGACCATGACACACGCTATGTGCTCATGACACACAATATTCGCTCATGACACATGATATGCGATCATGGCATACGATATGCGATAATGACACACGATATGCGATAATGACACACGATATTCGCTCATGACACACGATATACGCTCATAGGAAGGTGCCAGTAAATTGTCTCCATATCACTGGTTAATTCCTCCAGTCGATACACTGATGGTTGATTGATTCCTCGATAGAAAGCTCGATGGATTTGTTGATTGATCACTCCATTATTCAATTGATCGAATGTTGATTCAGCTGATCAATTGTTGGGCCAACTGATATTTAAATTTATCATTTAAACTTAATGGTATGTTAATTGCTTGATTGATCGACTGACTGAAAATTAAATCATTTACTTCGGAATAAAAAACGCGTCGAATGGTCGAGGTAAACGACTAACCGATGAAAACATCGAAAATAACTCGCTGAATCAAAATCGACCATGTACGACAGGTACAAAGTTAAAGTATATCAGAAACTGCCGTATGAGTTTGCACCCTTTTGAGTGGATTTGTATTGATGCAGGAGTACAGTTGATTTATCTAAGTATTTGCAGTAGGAATTCCCACAAAGTTTGTCAATACATGTGTCTGTTTTAATCTTTGGTTTTTTCTTTGGCAGTCATTGAAAGTAATATATCTGTATTCATACTGCTGACATGCCGCCTAAATAAAATTAAAAAAAAAAAAAAAACTCTATTGCATCTTGATTGAAATTTCAGTATTCATAAAACATCAAGTGTCCACATATGTTATAAGATTTTACGTTGTTGTAGAATAATATATTAAAACCATGAATTTTAATTCCTTGCCGATCATAGTTAGCCACTGTAAAACCTTTTTTCCATTTATTTGACAATTTTGCAGTAGTTTTCCAGTTGAAGATTAGACAATTGCAGCTCTTTCGAGCAACGGTGTCTAAATGCTAATAGTCTTGTCCTTGAGGTGCCAGAGTGACTGTGTGAGCTAGGTACCCAGTGTGTACCGAATACATTTAACTCTCAAGGGGTCCGATTCCTTCTGTCTACCTCTAACACTGAGTATTGTTACCCAGGGCTCAATCTCACCGGGAACGTGCTTCCCATTCTGAACAGGTCGCCAGCTCCACTGTTATCGTGGACATTTCCAAAGGGTCAAGAACTTCTGTAATTAAATGGTGCTTTGTACTGTGGGTCTTCAAGCACTTGTAGCCACATTTTGCGAGCAGTTTTGGAGTAAGTGCTAAGGAGAAAATTATTTACTTGTATAATGGTCACCATGACCATGTCACAATTACTGTACCTACATATTGTCTAATACCGGTATTATTTCCGTACGTACGCTGCAAATCAATTGAAACAGTTTCACGACTCATTTAGTGTGGCATTTCCCTTAGCCTGTGTGGTATTTTACTGAGCGTGTGTGGTATTTACTTAGCCTGTGTGGTATTTTACTCAGCGTGTGTGGTATTTACTTAGCCTGTGTGGTATTTTACTCAGCGTGTGTGGTATTTTACTTAGCCTGTGTGGTATTTACTTAGCCTGTGTGGTATTTTACTTAGCCTGTGTGGTATTTTCCTCACCCAGTGTGATATTTTACTTGGCCTGTGTGGTATTTTACTTAGCCTGTGTGGTATTTTACTTAGTCTGTGTGGTATTTTACTTAACCTGTGTGGTATTTTACTTAGCCTGTGTGGTATTTTCCTCACCCAGTGTGGTATTTTACTTAGCCTGTGTGGTATTTTACTTAGCCTGTGTGGTATTTTCCTCACCCAGTGTGGTATTTTACTTAATCTGTGTGTATCTTTTCTTAACCTGTTTAAGATTATCCCTAAATACGTTTGGACTAATCCTTTCTTTGAATACAAAATGTATCACCTTTTCCTTACAATTTATGGATAATTACGCCGGCCCTTTATTTTAGGAATGTTCTGATCTTTTCCTTACGATAATCGGGGATAGTTATTCATCTTCTGTTTAGCTCAATCGGTTAGGACGTTGGCACTAGTAGTCTGAGTTCAAATCCCGTTACAGGCAAGCAACA
The DNA here is from genome assembly GCA_031763545.1 of Mopalia muscosa. Taxonomy (NCBI): domain Eukaryota; kingdom Metazoa; phylum Mollusca; class Polyplacophora; order Chitonida; family Mopaliidae; genus Mopalia; species Mopalia muscosa. The sequence goes on along the minus strand of JARFOD010036577.1, from coordinate 3,765 downwards.
TTTACTCAATGATTAAAAATATAAACCTTTATTTCAATTAGTTTCGTGGTAACTAGAACACGTTTAATGTTGTAATCTACACAAGCTCTAATGTTAAATCTATCAATAAATAAATTATCAGCGATCATGCATTTAACCATAAATTGTGTCATTATCAGGAGCTAAGTACAAGTCAGCATTACAAATGTAACTGCCCATTTTTGATGAACCAAAATGAAGATTGTAAATTGTCCACCGCTGCTATAGAAGAGAGGACTTAAAAAAGCTATTGGGCATGCGTCCGTTCGTCACAAATGTTTGTGAACACGCTAGCTTGAAAACATGTCCACCGATTAACTCTAAACTTGGTTTGTAGCTTCTTCCTGTTAAGACGACGGCATTTCACAAAATTCCGTAAAACATACTGGGTCGTTTTTGCATAATTTAACATTATTCATGGCTGTATGTATTACGAACACGATAAGTACAGAATAAATGTTCGGATTAACTTCAGACTTGGAATATAGCTGCCTCCCATTAACACAGCGGATGAGATTGCATTTTACTATAAGTTCCGCAAAACAATCTGACCGCCATTGCATCTTTTTACAATAGTCATGTCTGTATGTTGTTAACACGATAACTCTGTAACTAATTCACGGATTGACTTGAAATATAGCAAGCTCCTATTCAGACTTATGAGGAGATTGAATCTTTTATCAAATTACGCAAAACAATATGGCAGCCATTTCGTCATTTTGCAATATTCAACCCTATTTGTGAAAAATCTTAAACTTGTACTGTTGCTTCCTCTCATTAAGACAAAAGAAGGGATTGCACTTTATCGAATTCTGTCAAACAAAATGGCCGCCATTTTATCATTTTTCAATATGAGCGCCTTTGTTATGATCATGATTACTTTAAATCTATTTTACAGTTTAATTTGAAACTTGAAAGTTAGCTTCCTCTCATTAAGAAATAGGAGGAGATTGCATTTCATCAAATTACGCAAAACAATATGCACGCCATTATATCACTTTTCAATATTCAAGTTTCTGCGTCAACAAACAAACTGAAAATCTTTAAACTTGTACTGTAGCTCTCATTGAGACAAAGGACAGTTTTTCATCGAATTCCATAAAACAAAATGGCCGGCATTGCACAATTTTTCAATATTCATATCTGTATATGTTGTGTACACGATAACTCTGTAACAAATTCACAGATTAACTTGAAACTTTGATTTTTTTTTTCTTTTAAGACGAAGGATCGGATAGCCTTTCACAAAATTACGTAAATAATATGACCGCCATTGCATAATTTTTCAATATTGATGCCCAGCAACTATGATAATTTCAGAACAAATCCACTGAATAACTTCTAACTTGTCCTTGAGACTACGAATTAATATGAACATCAGAAAATTACATGAACAAAATGGCCACCATGGAATAGTTTGGCAATATTAAGTTATATTTATGTTGACTTGAGAACGAATTCACAGACTTATTTCAAATACGGTAAAGAGTCTGTGGCTAAGAAACAGCTGAGATTGCATATTTCTGTGCCCATCACTCAAATTCAGATATTATATTCAAACTTTGCTTTTTCTGTTAATACCATATTCAATACATGTGGTTGTATTTTAACAAGTTTAGCCAAAACATAAGGCCTGTTCTGCACCAATATGTTGATAAACACGATAACGTTTACTCTTTGACTCTGCGGAGAAAGAAACTTATCAAACTTAAATAGAAAAATGTGATCTCTTGAGTTTCTTTTTTTAAGAGTGTACCATGTACATAACTAAGTGTGTCAAATTTACTTTTTGGAAAGGTCTTAAGGTTAGACAGGTCGACGATTCAGCTGTACATGTGTGTATTTATGACCGTGTATATTGCTCTGCGAAGAAACAACTTGCCAGACTCAAACAAATCATTTATAAAATACGCCCGTCGTTGCCAGAAATAAACGAGATGTGTTAAACAAATTAATACGTTGAACCATTAAGCCAGCTGATCTTATTCCCAAACACGCGCATTGGCTTGAACATAGTATAGTAACTATAGTACAGTAGTATAAACACGGCGAGCAGCTAGATTATTTGAACAGACGTCAAGTTCTCCTTCAAACTGATGTGTTTTGACATTTCTTAGCCTTTTCAACCGATCAAATGACGTTAACTAAACTACGCTCTTGTCTGCATTTTCGGTTCGCGTGTTCTTGTTTATTTGTTCCCACCACCAAATACCTTAAACTTGGTTTGTGTTTCATGAGTCGCTATGGACAAGTGTACCATGCCTAAAGTGTAGAAATGCCTCTTTCGTTTTGGATAGGATTTCTCTTCTATATAAAGATTTTATATTTCGATTCTTCTTAGATTTTTAATGCGGCTTCTGTTGTCTATACAGGCCTCTTGTCATCTTAAAAGATAAACATACCAACAAAAAAATAAATCTGTCAGTACAAATCATTTCTGCTGGGAGTTCGCTGAGCACTGTGAAACCACGGAAATAGTACAAGCATGCGATGTTTATCCTAATTCTCCCGTGATGGTAACTGGTGATGAGTTTACGCTCACAAACACTTTGTGAAGTAAATGACATGGAGTACTAGCGCTTTATCAAAATTATAAATAATCCGATATTATTTTGAATATGTATTTTCTAAAATCCATCATATGCTATATCTCTTTTACGTCGTGTCCATGTTTTCTTGACGAAAGGTTTTTTTATTGTCTTTATGCAAAGCATCTGAAATTAATGTTCTGTGAACTTAATTATTTGGTTAAAGGTTGTACCCCATTTCTAGTCATGCAACCTGTAAACTCTCCAAATACATGTGCAATTTATCATCGGCTATGATTGTAAATAAAAATAGATTTTTTTTTAATTGTTGGATTTCTTTTTCTAGTGTTATTCCTTTTGTACAACATTGGAGAATCGTTTCGATATGTGGACAAAATAATTCAGCATAAATGTAAAAAAAAAAAAATTAAAAAATCATTTTGGTAAAAATGAAATTATAGATTATACCTATTTTGTAACATAAATACATACAGGCTACCAAAAACGTTCCAACAAACACGGCAGCAATAATTTGAAAATTTTATAATAAATAAACCTTACAGTAAAAATCGGTCACAGGTTGACAGGAATATAGTTTTAAAAATATCTGCTTTACAATAGCTATGTTTTGATATAACATCAACATATTTGAGAGGAAAATGAAATTGATATGGCTGTTGACTATCTAACAGATGTATATGATTCTTGCCCGAGTTTATCTTCATATAGGTTATATAGTTGCGAGCTGGTTCTTCAGTTAGATGTTGTTGCACATATCAGTTTCGTGTTTCATGAGGCGCTATGGACAAGTGTACCATGCCTAAAGCGTAGAAATGCCTCTTTCGTTTTTGATAGGATTTCTCTTCTATGTAAAGATTTTATTTTTCGATTCTTCTTAGATTTGTAATGCAGCTTCCGTTGTATATACAGGCCTCTTGTCATCTTAACAGATAAACATACCAACAGAAAATAAATCTGTCAGTACAAATCATTTCTGCTGGGAGTTCGGTGAGCACTGTGAAACCACGGAAATAGTACAAGCATGCGATGTTTATCCTAATTCTCCCGTGACGGTAACTGATGATGAGTTTAGGCCCACAAAGACTTTGTGAAGTAAATGACATGGAGTAATAGCGCTTTAGCAAAATTATAAATAATCCGATATTATTTTGAATATGTATTTTCTAAAATCCATCATATGCTATATCTCTTTTACGTC
>JARFOD010036555.1:0-10410 GCA_031763545.1 Mopalia muscosa | reverse complement strand
TTAGAGAGTAATGTATACCTATTGAGAACTTTTTCATATTCTGTTATTTAATCATTAAAAACTTTTCTTGGAACTTAATTCAGTTTTCGTATTACTTATCACAATGTGTAACTCACATTAAAACCTTCTGGGGACAGACCGACTCGAACGCGTGAGCGATACATGGAATAAAAATTAGAGTAAGCCGACACGCTAACCATTAAACGACTAACTAATGTTATAATGTGTTAGCTGTTGATCGTCATTCCTGAAATACACCGAGGACCATACAGATGGGGACAACACACATCGCTTGTATTTTTCTCTTTGGCTATGTATTCAAAAGAAAGACAGATGGACGAAAGTAGTGTTTTGCGCCCGTGTGTTTAGTCAACACATTAAAGGGGTTTAGTAAGTGAACTTTAATGCTATTCTTAATTAATTTTTTTTAAATGGACAAAAACGCAAGTTTAATAAAACAAATATACGTGAGGGTCTGAAATCTCCAGGCGTGGCAAACGCAATAGACGAAACATTGATGGAGGGACTTTATAGGCTTAGTATAGACACGCCACATTCTTCCCATGTCTAGAGAAACTCTTGAACAATGGTTTCTGAGACAAAATACAGAGCTTTTAAAATTTTATTCATGCAGTACTTATTTTATGACAATGCAAAGTGACCCTAAACGAGACACACTGCAGACTTGCATTATTGCAGCCACATTATCGTCAGTTCAAGCATGCCTAGTTCTTCTCCTGAAATCGCAAACATTGTATCGGTAAACATGGCTCATGCAAAGAATGTTAAACATATACATTATTACTTGAAGATTTTGGAATTATCTAATTCTTTCCTCCCTGGAGAAACATTTTACTACTCTAAATTCCCCCTTTTTCTTTTTAATTATTTATTTAATACAAAAATATCAAATATCAAGTTTTGCGCCTGAAAATCATATGGAGGAAGACTAGTACACCTCCTTACACCTGCCCTCATACAGTTCGCGGGTATCGAACCCATGGCTCAAGGGCGTGTTGAGGACCAGAAGCATGTAATCTCTCAAGCGAACAATCTAGACCATTGTGACAGAAACTTCGCGAAGTTAATACAATACCAGTTTCATTATTTCACCCAGATAATCCGTATTTTAAATTTGATGTAGAATAAAGTTTTTTTTTTAAAATGAATTCACTTTTACAATAACCTGTGCAGAGATCTGTTGACAACACGATTTGAACGAAGAACCCAAACAACGTGATAATGACAGAAAGACAAAACTGATCAGAGATAAATATTTAAAATATATAAATTGCGGATGTTAATTAAATAAAATAAACCTAAACGGGTCATAAACCATTTGCCTAAATGTTTTGCTGAAAACCGGTCTTCATGCGCTGTTTACTGCCACGGGATGTCCAATTTGCCACTTCTATCATTGGGAAATTGTTGAAGCAACATACATTTTACAGTTACTCCTAACCAACTCTCTTATGACTTAGGGATTGTATTACTGACATCAGGATACAAGATCTTACTCGTGAAAATGTCTCCATCACGAATGAGTAAATCGTACAATGTCAGTGTTCTTCCTCTACGAGACTTGACACATGTAATATATGAACTTAAGAAAATACTTTGATATAATGTACAATAAATTGAATTTCTTATTGCTGATCCAACAAATAGATCACTCTCTTTCTCCGACAAAAACCAACATTACGCACACACAAGACCATATATTATACTCTGTTGACTTAATGAGAACAGGGCATAAATACTATTGGGTTTGTACAATAGACTGAAAGATGATAGATTTATGTCAGAGTTATTTTTTACTGGTCTTGTGGTTAAATAATAAACTCCAACAACCTATATCTTCAGGCGCTACTTCCTGTCACGGGATGTTTATTTACCACTGATCTCTAAAGCAACAGACATTTTTACAGTTACTCAATTACTTATGTCTTAGGGATTTTATTATTGACACCAGGATACATGTATCCAACTAGTGAAAAAGTCTCCATCCCGAATGAGCAAATCTTACAATGTCAGTGTTCTTCCTCTACGAGAATAGACACAATTATTCCATGTGATATATGAATATAAAAGAATACTTTGATATAATGTACAGTAAACTGAATTTCTTATTGTCGATCCAACATATCAATCGCTTTCTTTCTCAGACAAAAAAAAACAAAAAACAAACAAAATTACGCACACACAAAATCAAATATTATACTCTGTTGACTAGGGGGTAAATACCAGGGGCTTTGTACAATAAACTTAGAGATGATATATTTATGTTAGAGTTATTTTCACTGGTAAGAACTGGTGAAATAATAAAGTCCAACAGCGTCTCTAGCTTCAGGTGTTCAGTGAATAACCGTGCATACTGAATGGATGTCTCAGGGAGGATTGCACATTGGAAAGACGAGTCAAATCGTGTATTAACGCGTTTGTGTGGCATTTGTTCTTTTCCGCTTCACAAATCGCTATAGTATTATCAGACGGGACTCTATGGTTCTCACATACTTTTGTATTAGTTTCAGTTTGTCATATGTCATGTATGTCATATGTATTATTGTCTTACAGGTTTATTGTAGTAATCACTGAGTGCTCACAGATAGATTATGTCCTCTGTTAGTTGGAAATTGAATAAAATACCATATTGTGACATAGCTGACTTCCATTTTCGGGAGAAGTGAAGCATAAATTGGAAAAAGAAATCGACGGGATGCCGTTTCTATCGGCATGATATTTGTTGAAGGCGATATAAACTGAAGCAATCAAGATAATTTTAGCCTGAATTGATCATTGGTTGGACACTTAAGTGGAATTTTGACGCAACCAATTATAGCATGGGCTGATTTCCCATCTCCTGTCAATAATGGCTGCCTGAATAAACACAGTGTTGCTTGTAGCATTCGAGACATGCAAGTATGATGCGTCACATATAACCGCAACTTTACAACAAACAAACAGTTTTATTTCTGTACTTTAAATCCATTTCAACGCAACGGCTTTTTGTACCATTCTTCTTAAATCCAATGCTCTGTTATCGCTGGTAAAACAACCAAACGAATTGAAATGATTTTTTAAAGTTCGAAGGTAATTTTGGAAATATGCATATTTTGCATATTGTGCATACCTGAATGGAAATATGACAGATAGAACATGACTAATATATGCCAACTATATGCATACTTTGAGGATGATTGTATGTAGAACCATTTCGGCAAAACGGTAAGAAGAAAGGTACAAATGCTTGGAAAAGTTGCTGTGAGTGTTCCGTGCAGAACCAGAGCCATGACTGAAGAATCTGAAAGAGTTCCAGTAGACCCAGACCAGAAATAGCCACCTCTATGTTAACGGTATATATTAGATACCTATCACCTATTTTCTGTCCTCTCTGTAATTGTATTCTCCAAAAGCAAACGAGTCGATATGGTGACAATGGTTGTGTGATACACTGGTCAATATGTTTCGATGCAGTTTAATTTGACGACGTGTTTTTGGACAATGATTGTGAAACTGCGGATAGGCCTTAGTTTATAGGCTATCCAGTTCTTCATTAAGCAGCCAGATTCTGTGTAAATCATTCCCGACATGATCACGATATTTCCATTCCTTATCCGAGTAGACGAACCACACAAATTCCACACAAGAACATATTCAACCGGAAATAATCTCTTCCTATTTCGTCTGGAGTCCAATTTAACAATTGTCCAAGGTGATAGAGATTGATGGATGAGAGTCTAATCTCTGGTAAATCTTTGTCTTCCTACTGATTTATTTGATATTATCTATTGACCATGTGATTTGAATAAACAGAAATTAAACTAAAATAAGCAATAATTAAAAAAATACCACACGAGACGGTCACATATTAGATTTGTACGTTTTGGCTTGAAACACAAATTCTAAACAAATTGCAAGGATACAAATCACAGCAAAATCTGTTTTCTAGGCTTATGTCTAGAACGACCCGAGTGAGTCAGATCAGGAATATATCAAATCAAGGCTGAGGCAGGCGACAAATATTAACAGGAGACAATTTGAAATTATATTGTGACTGCCACAATTCTATTCATACCAGTTTAAGAGAAATCTCATGAATTCATGCAGCGCTAAAGTTCAAATGGTTGTCATTTCGTATGGTCCCAATAGATCAGGTCTTCACGTAGAAAGATACTCGGACTGTTGTCTGACCGTATTTATCCTCAGTCAATATTTGCTGATTCGATTGGTTAATATTAAGATCTGGTAAAGTCCGAGGATGCAGTTTTTCTGTAAGCCTTAGAATCACACTACCACCGATATATGAAAAATAAACGCCAATGACTGTTATGGACAAAATGACGGGTTACATTTTACGCCATGCTATTTGAGTGTAATGGGAAGCTGCGTTTTCCAATTGTCTTCCCTGTTTACAAAAAGAGTTAAACGCAAATAATTAGGAATAAGTACTATTATTCAGTTGAACTAAACGAAACAATGTGTCTAATGAATGTGTGTCATGACATAGAAGCAAACAATCTGGGGTGCCTGTCTGAATACTGACAGTGCATCTTAAAAAAGACATATGATAAAACAGGTTGTCATGAATCCTCCTTTTGTGGAAACATTGTCAACAGAGACATTTTATCTGATAAAAGAATATCGAAACTTATTTAGTTGTCAGTACAAATTGGATGGTTAAACAGCAGCTGGAATGTGCATGCTTTAAAACGAAGCTTTGCTTACAACTTCTGGGTTGACTGTGTCGACTCGCATCACCTTTTTAAAGATGTAATTGTGACTTTATCTGTTCTTACCTCGAATGACTGATAGAAAGTATTTTAAAACAAAGAATAAAGAGTTACAAAACATAAGCATATTATGATAGCCAAACAGAAAACAGAAGAATACAAATCTGGGCAAATTCCTGGTGTTTTCTAAGATTTTGTCTAGAACGGCTACAGTGAGTCAGATCAGAAATATATCAAACCGTGGTTGAGGCATTCGCCGAATATCAAGAGGAGATAATTTGAGATGATATGGATACGCCGGAAATCAATTCATACCAGTTTAAGAGAAATCCCACGGATTCCTGCAACACTCAAGTCCTAATGGTTGTAAATTTGTATGGTGCCAATAGTTCATGTCTCAAGACAGAAAGGCAATCGGATCAGTCCAAATTTGATTGAAGCAGACGACTGTTGTCTGACAGTATTTATCCTCAGTCAATATTTACTGATTTGATTGGTTAAGATTGAGATCCGGTAAAGTCAGACGATGTATACTAGATCCTCTGTAAGCCTCAAAATCACACTACCGCTGATATATGAAAAATAAACGCAAATGACTGCTATGAACAACATGACGAGTTTAATGGTACTCCAGGATATTTGAGTGAAACGGGTAACTGTAAATTCTAAGTATCTTCTTTAATTAAAAAATGTCCAGCGGAAATAAATTCTATAGATAACTAGGTCTGTTTGTTTGATTGGTGTTAAACGTCGTAATCAAGGGTGTTTCACTTATATGACGACAGACACAAATACAGAACATCACAAAAAAATCTGCCTCCCATTACCCTTTAGCTCTGCTAATACCAGGGCAACAGAAAGCAACCTCTTTTCTCGCCTCTTAGGATCGACCGAGGAAGCCTAGGGAGTATTCTGCAGGGCCATGGAACAACCGCTCTCTCACGGTGTTAGAAAACTAGGCATAATTTATAGTATGCAATTGAGTTGAACGAGACAATGGGTCTGATGAGACATAGAAGCATTCTATATCGGGGGCCTGTATGTATATTGACGTTGCTTAATAAACACGACACGTTGTTTAATATATAAAACCACTGTATCCCAAATCCAAACTTAAGAATTCCACAGGTATTATGATAGCGAAACAGTAGACAGAAGTAGAAGACTCTGATTGTTTATATGCTAACAATGATCACTCTAAGTTCTCCACCGTATTTAAGTCAAGGAGATCAATAATAGTGATTCTTTGAGAGTTCTTTAGAAATAGGATGGCTGTGTATGGAACTTTTAGGAAAAAAACGTTTATTTGAATAAGAAGAAAGGAGAAATACTTGGAACAGTTGCTGTGACAGTTTCATAAGCAACCATAAAAGGTTTCACAAGAGCCACTACTGAAGTGTCTTAAAGAATTCCACTAGAGCCATATTTTTCTAAACATATAGACATCCCTCGTCATATAAGAGAAGTACGGTATCCTTGAGTACGATGTTCAATCCCACAATCAATCTAGTAGACAACATTACAAAGCTCAGTGTTATGTAAACACGAGTTGATCTTTGAACTCGTGTAGACAGGAGAAGTTAATCTCGTCAAGGATTTGTCAGAACTTAGTTGGAGCAGACGGACAGATTTCCTCCGTCAATATTTATTGATTTGATTTGGCACTCTTCAGATTAGGTTGATTTCCTGTTCATTCGAGCGGCTACAGATTCACTGGTCGCTAGTTGTAACGCGATACTAGCGCAGTATTGTTAAATGATCACAGCACTTGTCAGTATAAAACGAATATAACCGCTAAACCTGGTCACTGACGGTTACTGCAAATTATCCCTTGTCGATATTTAAAATGGTAAAATAAACTTAAACCAGCTTCCGCATCGCCTCGAAAGGTCTGGTCTTATGAAATTGACACTTCGTGGACAACTGTGGATCAACCAATATTGACATATGGTTTTCAGAGTCGTTTTTCATCTTTTAATTACTATATGACATTTTTTTATTGCTCAAATACAGATACAACAATATAGACTAGGCAGACGAAATCTGCAACAAGCGATTTTGTACGATGTTTCATGAAAATACCCATTTTAGTGAGTTTTGTACCTTGACATGGCAATACACATTGGGTTGATGTTATATTAAATGGGGAGACCTTTTCACAACGAACCACATTTGTAAAATCCATTCTTCACGGGGCAAGTGTCAATGCTCGTGACGATTTGCCAACGCGAAGTGATAGACGAATTCAGTTGGTAGGTTTACTTGAAGCATTCGCATGGCTGATTTACAATGTCTGACTGGGACCAGCATGGTCCTTTGCACCGTATTATTTACTCTGTCTGACCTTGAACTGTAAATCTTTTGATCTTAGACCAGTTGATGGATACGATTGATTTAATTTTGATCAGTTAACATTCTCAGAATGAGTAATGAACACGCTGTATATCCAATTAAATTATTTTGATCAACGGCCTGCTTTCTAGACATTACTAAACTGTCCAAAACCGTTAGCGCCTACATCTTCACGTGTGAGACTTCATGACCTCAACGCAGGGCTGGATTCGCCATCAAGCAGAATAACCACGCTTTGAGGTCATCTTAGGAAGGGTGGCACAACAAAGGAGAAAAAACAAACTAATAGTTGCCATTTCCTATATTTTTTATTTCAAAATGTTAAACGAAATGTTCCACATTTGACCCTATTAAATAAATCCATTTTAATTAACGGCCTGCATTCTAGACAATATTGAGCTGCTCAATAACTTTAGCGCCTCATCTCCTGCAAAAAGGTCCGCCTTGTGTGCGACTTCCTGACCTCAACCTAGGGTCGTATTCGCCATTAAGCAAAATAAACACTTTCTTAGGTCATCTTTGGAACTTAGGGTGACTCCACAAACTTGAAAGGGATAATATGAAAAATGATCTGATAAATAGGCCTGTCATCATGATCTAAACACATGGGTATTTTGATAGAACAGACCCATTCAGTTAATGTGCACACAAGACATGCATCAACATTATTGAAAATAATGTATCGCCATGTATTGAAAATGTCAGAAATAACCTCATAGAGGAGAGAATTTTTCGACTAAAGTTTATTATGAACATGTCATGGAACATACCGAGTTTGAAGGCGTTGGCCATGATCACTGGAATAAGCGCTTCACAATAACACTGACTTAATTTTGAAACTATTTTTGTAATCTTAATTATTTTGAAACTATTTTTTTTTACTGTTTCGAAATATGTCTATATATATATACACATGGTACACAAAATTACACTTAAAAACTGATGTAGATTTGGGTGTTTGGAGTGTGATTTTAAAATAGTCCCCAAAAACCGAACATCATTTCTTATGATCATAGACGAACAACGTATGTTTATCATTCCTGCAAATGACAGACTATATATATAGTCCAGACGTTGTTCGGAAATGAACGGAAGGAATAATTCTATCCGGTTGTCGTCAAATGCAAATGATATATGTCAAAGATCGGTGCCATTGGCCATGTGTGCTATAACGTCTTATGTACAGAGGAACTCATAGATGTTACGATAATCCATTATAAGAAGTGTATACAACATCAACAGTTTGCCTATGTCATCGAATAGCTGATGTGTATGTACGTTTTCAATTTGTCAACCGAAATCCCGACTAAGGAAGACAGGTCTAGCGAGATTGAAAGGGTTTCTTGTCGGCGGTGTCTGATAACCCCATGCATGGTCACATACAATTTCATGTCGAAATTGTCTTGTCGTCTGGGTCTTAAACACTGGCTTGAAAAACTGGTGCTGTCTGGTCACATCAATCCTTAATATGAAACCGCCAGACGGCGTTTACATATTTTTAAATTGAAGTTACGACTCGACCTGTAATGCAGAATAAACATTTATACAGATTATGCTTAGCCCAGACGTTCGGAAATGAGTTGAAGGAATTCTATCTGGTTGTCATCCGATGCAGATGATATATGTCAAATATCGGTGTAATAGACCATGTGTGTTATAACCGCTTATCCACAGACGGTCTCGTAGAGGTAAATACCCTGCGTTAGAGGAGGCGTTTACAACATCAACATTTTGAGGTGCAGCTACATTAAACCCTTGCTGTCGGGTCAATCCAACCAATAGCTGAGATAAGATCGTGTCGACGCTGTATTATTACCTTAATCACGAACAGTGACGACGTCATGTCGACCTTGTATTGTCTCCTGAGTCGTAGACAATAACCACGCAATCAAAATAAATATTCTCCTTCTGAACGGCTCAATGCTTAATAAGGTACACCTGATCGACAACATGTGTAGATACACATTCCACGGTCGTGATACTCGTATCTGGTTGACCTGGTAGTTCAGAAATCGGCGAAGCACGCATGTTGTTTGTCTCATAGTGAAAATCACTTCATCATGGTAATTATAATTTTTGTATTGTCCAAAAAAAATATCTACACAAATCCTTCTAGAAGTGATATAATCAGAAATAAGTTGCCACATGGAAATATAGCAACGTTTATACAAAGAATGATACGACAGGTGAAGTCGTCGTGTATTTCCAAAAGTCAAATCTCTTGATTACATAGCTACTTTATGTTATCCAATGAGTATCAGTCCTTAATGTTTTGTTCCAGCCCCAGACTCAAGCAGGCTAACACAGAGGTATGCATACCAAGTCCCTTGTCACAACCATTAATCAACTCATTATCGGAGGTAATTTTTAAAGTATAATATAAAGTTTTATAAATAGTCTGTATATCACAGATGTAAGCAAAATAGAGGACAAACTAAAGTTTGCTTTTTTACGAATCCCATATCAGCCTACTTGTGGGCAGGACAACGACACAGTGGGGTTTAGACGATTATTGGAGGAATGGCGTGACGTTACCTTGATAGATACATTATGATAAGCCAAACTATACACATTATGCATTGGATTCTTTACTGTCTGCAATAAAACGAATAAAAGCCTATTATTGACAACTTTCCGAATAATCTTCCCTTTGTTGGTTTGAAAAGGGAGTATTATTGTTATGCATAATAGCTGTCATACTCAATAATCTCCTAATTAATGTGGTTACAATTTTAACGCAAACTGAATACAACTGGTTTCGGAAGCATCTGGAAGGGTATTGTCAGCTCTTAATAACACAAGCCTTGCTCGATTCGCCCTCTAATAGGGTGTCAATGAGGGCCAACCGTATAGTCATATCAGCCTACTTTTCCAATATTTTTTACTCCACAATTTACGGCAATCAGTTTTGTGTAACAAAGTTTAATATTTTACCAAACATGCTACAACCAAAACTAGACCTATGTGTATTGTAGAAATGTTAACTAACAGTGATTGTGAAGTATATATAATAACATTGGCTTGATTTTAGTGAATGAAACAATGGGCGGAAGAGTCGCAAACTAATGGAACGTGCGAAATATTAATACTTTTTCGTGGTATGAATTGATTGGTGTTTATGTTGTTCTGAAGGGTATTATTTCGCTTATATGTCCGCGGTTTTTTCCAACAATAATTGACAGTAGCACAACCAAAATGTGAAGTGTTTTCATAATGTTGGAAAGTTCCTTTTCCTCCAGTGCTCAGTAAGGCAGAGTTACTACTCTTCACGCAAACAGCCCTTTAGCTAGATTATAAACATTATGCACTGGTTTATTTACTGTCTACA
>JARFOD010036544.1:0-10411 GCA_031763545.1 Mopalia muscosa | reverse complement strand
AGTCAAAACTCCAAAAGGACCGATTAAAGTATGTGCCAGGGGTTTTCGCTCAACGAAAGTTTGGGAGGGAGCTGTGGAGCCAAACGTTAATATTACGGCTTATGGCAAATTAATGGTGGTCTTATGCCTTGTTATAGGTCTAATAGCATCTTACCTCCCCCAGTATCTTGTTGCCGTTTATTAGTCCGGTTGGTACCTGACAGATAAACGACATCAGGAAAATGGGGACATAAGCCGGACGTTATTAAGACCTAAACGAAATATAAGTCTTTGCATTCGATTGTGGTGCATACTGATTACACGGTTTGGGTTTGTTAAAATACCCCCGCGATCTGTACAGTAATCACCAATACAACTCTTTTTGTAATACATCTTTCCAGACAAAAGGTTAACCTTACAACCATTGGCGGATCAGGGCATTTAAATAGAATTACAACTACGCCTCCTGACGGATAAAGCAATCAAGTTTCGAGTCAAAGGGCTGATGACATATGTTGAATGTTATGCTCAAGTTTTGACAATTTGTTTAACTTTGTTAAGCTGGCAATTCTGGAGTATATACGAATATTTGGTGTATGAGGGGGTGGGTTCATATCATATGCAATACTCTTATTGAGTTTGCCGACTATCCCAAACATATCCTTTTTTCGACAACACTTCACCCGCTTTCATCATTGACTATATCGACTACTGCTGTCAGTTTTACAACAAGAGTCCTCCCATAACACAAAGTAGAAGTTCCCACGCAATCAATCAATCGCTCGACAGTAGCGTTTGAGTTTATGCACTCAATCCGCCAAGGGTTGTAATGCAGAGTTAGCTCGAGTAACTCCGAATGAAACCAATGGCTATAGAGAAGATGCTCTTTATATAGCGTATACGACATATCACAGATACATTGATATAGTTCAACCAGTTTTGGCTGAATATCGCCTGAATTCTCATAAAATTAAAACAATTTAAACAGCAAATAACCTTTCAATTTAATCAATCGAAGAATATCATGTACTTTAAACTTAAAACGGTTTGAAACATTCAGGGGGACATGCATCATCTGCCCAGGATACAGTTGATATCGTCAAAAGCTCAAACTAAACTCACAAATTTTTCGTTCACTTTATACGTCTCTCATGAAATGATTTTTCGTTTTAGTACGTGGATAAAAAAAAAGCGGTCGTTCATGTATACCCATTTACCCCCGAAGCGGTCTATAATGCTTAAAGCACAATCCGCTAACGATTCATTAAGTCAATACACAAACAATGAAACTCGTAAAACGGTTCTGTGTTAAATAGGTGCTCTAATGTTTAATGTTTTCTCTTTCCTTTATATATACACAAACATTCGAATACTAAACACAACAGTACATTTTAAACATACGTATCGAAAACAAACAGTTGTGTGCGAAAGCACGAGTAGCCAGTCCCCACACACAAACATGTATTTGTACAAAACAATATTGCATTAACAGACTGAAGACTATTTATTACTCTTCGGACAGTTCCATGTTAAACGATAGTCTTAGTCTACATCATCATTTCCAGATTTACTAAAATCATATACCCTTGGCCGTTCTTCAAACTTTGGTTATGGCTTCAGTTTACTACTAGTCTAGGCGAAATGAAGGCCAGCAAGGTTAAAATCATTGCTTGCATCTATTTGAATACTTTCCATTTTTTATTTATACCATCTGCATTTAAGATTAATAGAAATATAAGAACCACGGTATCCTTGCTTGTGTGGGATTGTAAATAAAACACGTTATTTAAGAAAATGGAGCTTTATTTTTTGTACACCCAGTCTATAAAAATGAAAAATAACGAAATAAGGTCTATAACGGGTTATACAGACTTCCAATTTAAGTCGTCAGGTTATTCAGTCTTTAACATTTACAAGACAGATGACCGTACTGCGGACTAAAAACTCAATGACCCTGTTAACAGCGTGGAAGAAGTGCGCCAGTTCCAGACGCACGGTAGTATATGGAAAGGGCAACGGTATGCTCGCGAGATTTTCTATTGTGGATGACCAAGGCAACCTTTGTACGCTATTCCAGGCCAATGTCTCGACGTAGGATTGTTTGTTTGATTGTTGTTAAACGTCGAAATCAAGGGTATTTCACTTATATGACGACGGAATGTCCACTTCACACTGTATACAGCCTTATTGCGGTGGAAAACCAGAAGGAAACCTCTGAAAACCACTCCCCGTGATTGCCAGAGCCACAACATGCGACTCGCTCATATACCTGATAGTCGACAGGCTCGACGTAGGAAGCAGACTCGATTCTATTTTAGAATGTAAATAGGGATGGTCTGCATAACTCTGTATAGAACAAATTAAAACGTCTTTACTGTTTTATTATATGCCATTATTAAGTCAACATACACAATAAAATACCTAGTCCAGACCTATAGGTGTCACAGAGTCCTCATTCGGACAGAAGAAAATCACAGGTCCAAGCTCATGACAGAGAAAGGAATGGTCGTCAATGATTGGTTGAGGTCGATATCATTCTGTGAAAAAGCCTTCGGTGATTGGATAAGGTCTATATGAATTTATCATATCCTGAATCAGATATAGCAGG
Source organism: Mopalia muscosa (assembly GCA_031763545.1). Classification (NCBI taxonomy): domain Eukaryota; kingdom Metazoa; phylum Mollusca; class Polyplacophora; order Chitonida; family Mopaliidae; genus Mopalia; species Mopalia muscosa. Next base: position 7,824 of record JARFOD010036544.1, on the reverse strand, counting down.
TTACAGTACAGCCATGTAACGTATATATGCCAATGACTGGTTAGAAAATAATATAGACTTATCAAGTCATTAAACAAAATAAAATAAAATAAAGTTTAAAACAAAATAGTCGTGTGAGGAGTTAACAAATGCCAAAAGTCTGCCAGAACTTGGATGGTCGTTTGATAACCAAATTACTCAGTTAGATATAAATTGAGATATAGTATACTTTATGGCAGGGCCCACTTGCACAAAGTCCCCATAAGCTAGGTGGCCTTATTTTCCCCTTACACCTAAACTAAGAATACATTTCCTCTTAAATATCACAGCCTAAAGAGGCCTTGTGAAAGTGGGGCCCTCATCAACCAAAAAAATCCCGTTGTCAATGCTCAGGCCTACCCAGCATATTAGTACAAAAATAGGATGTACATGACAGTATATGTTAGAGCTGAAAAAAGCGCAAACAAGAAAAACAGAAAAGCATTGTGTGAGAAACTAAAATACATAAATCTGTTCGAAGACCATTTATCTGAGCTCCACAGCACAATCAGTATAAAAAATCACAACATTTACAAGTGGGTAAAACACATTGTTCCTATTTTTCAAAAAACATTTACATTTTTCAAATATATCAATTAATAAAACAGGCGCCTAATTCAATTTAAGATCGGTCAAAAACTTATACAATCAAAAAATAAGTCTTTTAACTTTGCACAAAAATAAATTAAAATTAACTGAACTAGAATCCTTCACGAGTTGCCAATTTTGACCTGAAACTGTAGTCATTTTATTTTATTTTATAAGCCGTATATTAAAGTTTAGAACAAAATAAATGGTTTTATTATAAATGTGTATAGCTGTAGTATATAATATACGATTATTTATCAGTCATTTTACAGCCATTGTTTTACAAACATAAATCAAAATAATTCAAATATAGAAATACAAACGGATTTTCATAGAGTTTTGTTTTTTTATCACGATATTGAAACAATGTGACATAATATACTTTCTTGGCTAGGGTTATTGTATGCTTCCATTACTAAACCGGCACCGATATAATTAAGATCAGATCTCAAAAACGCTCCCCATGTTTTTGGTCTCTATATTGAGATCTAACGCAATTCCTCCACCTACAATGTTGATTGGTTTTCTTAAATTGAATAATCAAAGAGCTGCTTTTCAATTCTGGTTTGTAAAAGCCGAAGATTTTCGCCGACGATCCGAAATTTCCCGACTGCGTATTTTTACATGACCAACGGATACACTTTGAGTGGAGTTGCATTTCCCCCTGTTTACATGTGACTAAGAACATCGGCACAGAAGAAACTTTTGCTTGTGTTGATCAAATTTGATGTTTACCATGGCCGCGTGTTATCTGTGTTTTTATTGGACAACTAAAACTGTGATCTTTCGTGAACACCAGTGGCTTTACCTAATAGAACAATAAAAGTAGAGTTATTCAGCTAGATCTCAATATAGCGACAAACAAAAAACGGGAGCGTTTTTGAGGTCTAATTTTAATTAGATTGCTAAAAGCACACAATAAATAGGTCTATACATTTAATTAAACCGCAAGGACTCTGGAAGGTGTGACTCCTAAAGAATGTTCTTGCTATTGGCCGATAGTAAACTAGAGATTTCTTTCAGTGTCATAGCACGCAGGATATTGTAGAAACTTTGAATATTCGGGTATGGTCTAGGAATGAGGAGTTCTCAGCTCCAACGAGACTTCCAATCCGTAACCTTCATTTTGACAAGAACTTGAAGAGACAAATTTGCTTGCCTCCACCGGGATTCGAACACGGGACCTTTGGGTAACAGGCCCAACACTCTACCAACTGAGCTAGTCTAGCTACAGAGGTTCGTGGCAAGAAGGTGTCCCGAATTCTAACCCTGTGAAGACAGCGATTTCTCTCTACATCAAACACAGGCATGCTAAAATAAATATTTATTCAAAATGTATATGCTGGGCTAGCATAATCATTGTAATAATTCAATTCAATCTGAGGTAACAATATTGTAATCCCAGATACAATCTCTTCAATTGACATTTTATGCAGGTCTTATCTAATACCAAGGTTTTTTTTTTTTAGTTTTCAGGGTATTTTCATTTATTTGAGGCGATATACTCCTTTACCAATAGCAAGTCTATTTCACTTATTTATGGCGATATACTCCTTTACCAATAGCAAGTCTATTTCACTTACTTGATGGAGATAGGCCTTCTCCATTACTATTTCCAAGGGTACTTCACTTATTCTATAGCGGTATTGACCTCGTCCTGTTCCGTAACAAAGGGTACTTAACTTATTCTATAGCGATATTGACCTCCTCCTGTTCCATAACAAAGGGTATTTCACTTATTCTATAGCGGTATGGACCTCGTTCTGTTCCATAACAAAGGATACTTCACTTATTTGATGGCGATATACTCTATACCATACACACACTATCCTTGAAACATACAGCCCTAAGCCAGAGGGCATGTGTTCTGAAAATAGTCTGGTAATGCTTAGTAGTAAAGACAGTATAGCTGTGCTTGAAATATACAGCCAGAGGTCATGTGTGTTGAACTTTGCTCTTTAAAAAATTGTATAATAAATAGCCCACATCAAAAATGTAATATTGTATCTGTATATACAATGAGAGAGGGAACAATCATACCACAGAAAAGCTTCTATACAAAAAAACAGCATTTAACTTGTCTTCATGTTAGATGTTCAAATATATTTTGCCTACATGCATCTGATACAATGCTCTTAAACAGTTACTATATTAGACATTGATATTGGGTAGAAATGTATTCCCACAGCAAGTTACAAAATGATTTAGTATCTAACTAAAAATAAATCCATATAACTAAATAAACAACTCATTCCATGCTGTATCATGGTGAAATCATGCGGCCTACAAGTATTCAGTTTAAATTTTGGGATGTACATAAAAACCCAAATCTGCTTTAATAAAAAAATGGCTAAAACAAACCTTAATCTCGTTCTTAAAATTCTTTATCCAGAATAATAATGATAATATAGTATTAGCACAAAATGGTAACAATAATAACGGTACAATACAAGAATAAAATAATTTCAAAATAACATATATAAGGGTTATACAACTGTAAGGTATATATTGCTGATAATACTAGTCTTAGGTCATCACATGGTATAGTATGGAGTGAAACAAACACCTGCCATGTAACATAAATATAACAGACGCTATCAATCGAAAATTGGATCTTTCAGAATAACAAAGACAATTGTACTAAAAAAAAGGTGTTAAAGGGACTGCTGAAGATTTTTTTATGTTTGAGAGTCTGTTTGTTTGATGTACTCAGGGGTTTTTCACTTAAATGACAACGAATTGTGCACTTTACACTGCTCCTTGCCTAATAACCACTCCTGCGATTGCTGGAGCCACATCTTGTGTGACTCACTCATATAGCTGATAGTCAACAGACAGACTCCGTCCTGCGAACAGTAAATCAAAGTAGAATAAGTAAGCACACACAACCACTAAACCACAGCCAAGGGGGAGGGGGAAGGAATTAACAAGTCAATGGTGGCTAGGGTACTGAAAGGAATAGCTTCTCATCAGATTTTTAATAGGGGTCACTTCTTGCTGAATTTTGGACAAATTTTCAGCATGTTGGAAAAGCCTCAGTTACTCCCATGGTGAACTTACCTCGGATGTAGAGCAGGTTGTTCTGAATGTAGAAGATAACTCGAACCAAATTAAATACACACAAACAGACATACATCTACAGGCCTGTGCTGTACCTTAATATCGGTCCTCTAAAATTTTGTGAGATAACCTAACATTTGTATTTTCCACAGGTTGGTTGATTTTTTAAAACTATAAATGTGCCTTTCTGGAAAATAAAGCAAAATTGCTTTAAAATACAACCTTTATTGATAACGGGATGACTAATGTTGCCCAAATTAGTAACTAAATGAAAATTCATATAAAGGCTGCAAACAATTTTGGAAACCTATAAATAGGTCCTCCTCAATTCAGTTTGCATAACCATGGAGAAAACCCCGTTCTGACTGTTCTCCCCAACACCACATGATGCATCTACGTGTGGGCAGCAATACGTCCGTACAAAGATATAAATCCTGAACACAGCAGGTTGCTCTGTTGTATTTTTCTATGACTTTGTGAAATGTTGCGGTGAAAGATTTCAGGTGGGTAACATTACCAGGCATCTGTTTTTTTGTAATATTAAGTCAGCTCACCCTATTCAGACAAGGTTGTTCAATGGAGTTTAATTATTGAATAATCTTGAGGTCTTTGTATCAGAAACCCTGCACATCAGTTCAATAATAAACCTTGAACTATGTACAAGACAGATCTTAATTACAGGTAGATTTTATCCTTCCAAATTCCTACAGGTGGACGGTCAATGCTTACCCAAATCACTGGACAAAAGACAACAAAAAAAGGTTTAAAAAAGAAAATGCTAAAAGAAAGGGGACAAAGACGCATATTATTTTTTAGACTTTTTGAAACAGATTCTCTGACAAAGTCTACACCAAACTAGGTATAGATCAAACATTAAACAAAACATTATCTGTAAGAGTTGCTTTGTTTGATTGAGGTTCAACATCGTACTGAAGGCTATTATTTCTAAGGTGAAAGATTGTCCATCTGTTCTCTGCTCAAACAGGTGGGAAAACTAGAGGAAACCTTGTTCTAACCCTGATCAAAGTAGCATTAGTAGGCCAACATGCTATTGACACACTAGGTCCATGGACCTGCTACCATTGTAAAGCTATAGGCAAAAAATAAAGTTTACTAATGTAATAGATTTGTTTGAATTTAGGGAAAATAGGTATATTTGTTTGTTTGTTTCTACCTGTCAAGATTGATCTCATCTCTCACATATTCAGTTATTTTCAATACTGATCTAAACATTGCAAGAAAAAATGGATTTATAAAAATATTAATGGGACTAACAGATTCATAGATATTACATTGAAACTGTGAGTTAACCATTACTACATTGAAACTGTGGGTTCACAATTATTACATTGAAACTGTGGGTTCACAGCTATTACATTGAAACTGTGGGTTCACAGTTATTACATTGAAACTGTGGGTTCACAGTTATTACATTAAAACTGTGGGTTAACCATTACTAAATTGAAACTGTGGGTTAACAGTTATTACATTGAAACTGTGGGTTAACCATTACTAAATTGAAACTGTGAGTTAACAGTTATTACATTGAAACTGTGGGTTCACAATTACTACAATGAAACTGTGGGTTCACAATTACTACAATGAAACTGTGGGTTCACTATCATAACATTGAAACTGTGTGTTCACAATTACTACAATGAAACTGAGGGTTAACTATTATTATATTGAACCCAAACAAAAAATTACCAAATATTTTATTAGAAATAAAATTGCTGTGAACTGAAAATTTTGTATAACTAAAATAACTTTTTAAGAAGATCCATGTTTGCCTTAAAGACATCTTCCAATCCTCTCTTGACAGCCACAGAAGAAAATGAAGGGTCTCTTTTTTTTGGTTTTGGAAGCATTACAGATACACTCTAAACACCAGTATAGCACATGCTGGGTTAATCATTCTGTTGGATCACTTATCGTCAACTGTGCAAATCCTATCAATGCTTTGTCATCTGGCGCTTCGTTCGGTTGACAGCTCGAGTTCTGCAGAGAAAAAGATTGTAAAATTATGAACAATACTTGATTGATATTGATGGTTTGTTTGATTGAGTACCACTCTCCTGATTACACATGTCAAAGGATACAAATACCTCAAAGCTGTGAATGGTACATCAAAGGGGATCAGTAGTCTGACACGTAAACCACTAAACCATGGTCGCTTGCCGTGTAATCCTAGAAATTTTTTAGGACATTCCGTTCTCTTCAACCCTTAATATTCATTTACATTTAACTTACAAATTCCTACAAAAAAAACTTTAAGTTCAAATTTGAAGTTTTTGAATATGAAGCACACAGGAAATGGCATACCAGTCTTGGTATCCACAAAGTTTGTTTATTTGATTGGGGTTTACATCATACTGAAGGGTATTTCACTTATATGATGACAAATTGTCCACTTCCCACTGCACCTTTCCTTATAACGGTGGAAAACAGGACAGAAACCTGATGAAAACCACCCCCTTGATTGCCGGACCCACAAACTGTGACTAGCTCATGTACTGAAATCCCCAAAGAATCGTGAAGGATAAAATGCATACATCTTCCCCTGTCTAAATACACTAATGTTAATGTGTGATAAAAACTACTCACCAATCCAAACACTAAACTTTTGTTCTCTGGACAATTATCCAGTATTTTTTGTAAATTTGCAGCAACTGTGAACAGAAACGAAATAAAGTCATGGTATAAGTACACACAGGTATGACATCATGATCAATAACTTCGGCTTAGAGGTTGTGTTTGTTTAGCCAATATCAGATATTCTGCTGTTACATGTAAATGGGTGTGTTAAAATTTTACATTAAAAGTAAAATACAAGTGTCAGTTAATTTGTTTAACCAGCTGAAAATGTTCTAACATCTAGACTTCACTTCCTGTAAAACAATAAAACGAGTGGTGGCACCGTGGCAGCAACAATTCCACCTGACACCCCCAAATCACTTTAAAATCAGACACCGTCTTGTTATCCACAGATGTGTAACAAATATTGTACTTACCAACAATCATATCTTTACCGTCCACTAAACCAGCTTCTACTAATTCTCTGGATACACTGTCTGACGTATCTGCAAGTGACAGGCACCAGTCTCAGTTAACAGAGCAGAATTAAGATGTGTTTGTAAGGGGATACAACCTACCAGCTATTGTACTGTTTCTTGGGGATAACAATTTTACAACCATAATGAACAATAAAATCATGAAATTTTCTTTTAGTGATTGTTCATTGATGGATATACTGCATAATTAGTCATTAACGGATGTATTTATTTATTATTAATTCACACTGTATCTAAAAATTTATTAGTGGAAATTAATGAATAACAAAAAAATTGTTTTAATCACGGATTTGTCACCAATAGCCATTAAGGACTCTACCGCTAGTCAGGGGTAAATTTGAATTTTTTTTTTTCCCCTCTTCTGAAATCTTTCCATAATCTTGAAAATGCAAAAAGTTGGACCAAATAATTAAGCATTTTAGAATGGTTTTTTTATTAGATTCAAATTTTAAAATGCATGCTACAAAGATTATGTATATGGAAGGGCGGACGGGATTAACACGATTAGCTCACCTCAACTGACTATTACTGACTATTACCACAAACCAATTAGCGAAAGGTCCACAGATCAATGCATGACCGTTGGGATGTGTATTTGAACTGAACAGTAGACACAGAGAACAAATGTTTGGCGGTGGTAGAATACGCACTTATACAGACTACGAAAGCCCCCAGTAGGACTCTTACTGATAGTCCTTAACAAAGGAATGAACAAAATCTGTGATGCCAACGTCACTCACACGTTGGATTTAAAACTGCTATTTAAAAACAATTTTTAAATTATGTAAAAAAAAAATTAATGCAATAGATAAAACTCTATTTTAGCAATTGAACAAACATGTTGTTTATTAAATTTATTGGAGTAATCTTAAAGCAATCCAATCATTCGCATACGTTTAGGCTGTTTTCTCAGCTTTAATTTTTCTTGATTTTTATCGTTTGAATTGTTTATTTCTCGTAAACTATTTGCACTAAGTTAATTTGGCTCAACCAATCTTGAAGCTATTGTCTAAAAATAGGGCACCACTCAAGGGGTGCAAGATACGCCCGCTGCAAGTTGTTGGTTTTGGCCTGGACAAGGTTTTTA
>JARFOD010036533.1:0-10411 GCA_031763545.1 Mopalia muscosa | reverse complement strand
CAGATTTGTTTGTGATGTTCTGTATTTGTGTCGGTCGTCATATAAGTGAAATACCCTTGAGTGCATGTAAACACCAATCAAACAAGCAAACAAATGCATATACCGTGCCTGACTGTATATACCTACATATGAGTCTGGGCATGGCCAACCCTGTCCATGACGTCACCCAACTTACGCTTTGTGTGTTACGGGATGATAAAACAACATAGCATTATGAATTATAACCGATATTAAAATCTTGCAGAAAGCAATACGTATTTGTTATATGGAATTTTAGATTTGCAGTTTAAAACTCTGGCTAGAATGGCTTTTTGATGTATGAAATGATTGCACACTGTCGCTGAGTATAAAGTGCATGATCACATGTGTGAACTGTCAAAGGTAGGCCTACTAAAAACAGTCAACTCTCTAGGTCTTGTGATGTAAGTACCTATTTTGAAAAGAAAGATATTTGATTGGTCAATATAAGGGGAGCTCTTCTGTTAAAAGATTAAAGTAGCAAGACCTGGTTGTGTGGTTGTATTTGATAGTAGTTTAAGCTTTACCCAATTTTTAAGATCCAATCAAGATTAAATTGCATATATCTTGATGAGAAAATTAGAGAGCGTAATTCAACACAAGAAATAAAACCTGTTTTATCTACCGTGAAACCTCTTTAAGTTCGGACACTCTAATTTTCGGACAGTCTCGTAGGGGTGAGGAAAAAATAAACGAACAGACCACCATCTATCTGAAATTTACCACTCCCCTTGTGAACAGTTGAGGTCAGGTAGTATGGATATCTGAAGTGCCGCGAAAATGGGAGGAGTGATGACTATAAGCATAGGCTAATAGGATTAACCAGCAGGAGGCCGAGAGCAAGTCAGCCTTGCCGACAACTGCTCACTATGACTGGGCTGAGCGGAGTAAGGAAGGCAACATGTGTTTTGAGTTTTTTAAAGTAAATAAAGTTTTTTAAAAATATCATTTTTATTCACAACAAATGTACTATGTTAGTAACTAATCTGTCTTTTTTAATTTTTATGTAAGACTCACGGAAGCATTTTTTGGGTGTGACTGTTTTAAGAGCTTATTTTTGCCCAACAGGAAACACGTTGCACAAGTTAATTGGTGAAATAAGGTCATGTACCCCACTGGCTGACAGTGCCATATAATCTGAAATGTTCAATTCAGAACGTGTTTGCCTTTGTTTTATTATGTTCCCATTGTGCTTTGCAAATAAGGGTGAAACGGTGTACAGTAAAGGGCTTGCGTAATTGATCAAAAGAGGTCCAACGTCTGCTTTAATGTAGTTATTAACATGACACAATTATGTGTATAACATATACCCACTACAGACATCCAATTAACACTGTACTAAGGAGATTCTTAGAAAAAAAAAACAGCGTTTAAAAAAAGTACTTTCAAAGATAAATAGTGCCCCATATATTTTATATAACCCACTTTAAATACTGATTTACAATCATGATGTTCTAACAGTAATCCAATGTTTGACAGTGTCAATATAATCGTCTATCTTTGGAATCTCTACTGATTTTAGACCTACTGTGTGCAAGCTCAATTGATAAAGTGAGAAAGACACTGGTCCAGTAAGCCACACCCACAGTCATCTTCGGAGTGGACCTCAGGCATAATTTAAGATTCTCATACATTATTAGTAGATGTAAAGATAGGCTTATATTAGGAAAATACTGAACTTAAATGAAAGCTTTCTACTGGTGTGTTGGGCCTGCATGGTCTGGCTATTGACTGTACACCGTACGTGGGCTGCATGTTGTCTATTGATAGTGAGTGTAAGTGATTTACCACATGCAGTGGCGGCTCAGTGATCATTGTTGTCAACGGAAAGGGATTACCCCAAACTGCCCATTTTAAGCAAGGGGATATGGGGTGTATGTTTGACTCTTGCAACAAGAGACGTGTCAGTTTAACCTCTTCAGTATGGGAGACCCCCCCTGTGGTAAGCTCATTTCTTTGTCCGAACGTAAAGAAGTTTAACGGTATATACATTTACTTGCAGAACAGAGCATTGCTTTAATGAATCAAACCATATCATAGCTTGGCATCCATTTTAGATGCAAAGCGCATTTCTGACTGAATACAGATCTACATTTACATTCACAGCAAAGGATAGGCAAATGTGGGATTAGAAACAGACACTCGAACTTTGCGTTTTTAGCAAGGCTACTGGGCGATTTATTGTTAAGGTTGATTTATTAGATTTTACAGAAATTTCAGTATATCAAACATTAGATTAATTTATCTCTAAATAAAGCTACATGGTGTAACCCTATTCCCATGCTCCCGTGTCAACCCCAACAAACTGGTACAAAGTAAATCCCACGATCAGAAGGTAGGCATATAGTGGATATGAAACATCGCTTTCCCTAGACTCAGCGATCCGTGAATGTGTTACTCGGCTAACATGTTTATAGGCTAGGCAGCAGCACATTTTTCCATTCTATCGAGTTACTTCGAGTAACTGATTGCACAATGAATAGTGTAACTCAGAAAGGGAAGTAGCATATATTCAATAATGGAATACAAGTAAAATGTCTCTCGAAAAGGGTTGTAGAGCTGATTTTAAACATCATGAATCTTAGTCTACTCATCTCTTAATGATAACAGAGATGCAGCCAAAATGGCGGCTCTGCAGTTTGCTTTGTGAGAGTAAAGGCTATGAACCCATACAGCAATCATGTTGTTTAAAATGGGTATCTTTCAAATGGATATTATTTTAACTAGTCATTGTCAAACAACAACAAAAAATAATGTGCTTTCCTGAACAAATTGCTTTAAAGAAAGCGATTGTTTGCGTAACCTACTAGCCAAGTTATACATTCATGGATCGCTCATTCAAATGGAAGCAATGTTTCTTATCCCTCTTTACAAATCCTAAGTTAAATTTACTTACCACTCAGAAGCAAAGAAATTCATTTGAAAGATTCACTGTTTTCATTATGATGGACTATTACAGTTTTAGTACCACTTGTCAGTTCTGGATGAAATGTTAAATTTCTCATGAATACAAAATGCAAAATCACAAATTTCTCATGAACACAAAATGTAAAATCACAAATTTCTCAGGAACACAAAACGTAAAATCATAATTTTCTCTTTTAATCCTACGTAAGGTCTGTACCACACCTGCAAAAAATGTAACATTTCTCACGACCAGTAATTTTCAGGTTACAAATTCCTCGATTTGTCATTGATATTTGAGTTGGTTTTATAAAAAAAATCATAATATTTTTTTTTTTCTTTAAATAAATATTTTTTTCCTTTATATAAATTTCTCACTAGATGTAGGATTTCATGCGACCGTGTGTCACATGGTTGCATTATTTCCCTCTCTTCTTCTCTAAACATATCGCTGGAACTAGGGTTGTATATGGTTGCATGATTGTCCAGGAGTGTCACAATAATTAGTATTACAATTACAGGTAAATGCCAAATGTCAATCTGAAGATTCTGAACCCTGGCTCACTTTTCTTGCTGCCTTGTGAGGGAGCGAGTGGGCCATGCCATTGCAGAATACTCCCTCGGCTTCCTCGGTCGATCGTAAGAGGCGAGAAAAGAAGTTGCTTTCTGTTGCCCTGGTTTCGCAGAGCTAAAGGGTAACGGGAAGCAGATTTGTTTTTGATGTTCTGTATTTGTGTCCATCGTCATATAAGTGAAATACCCTTGAGTACGATGTTAATCAATCAATCAAACAAACAAACAAATGCTATCTGCTGACAACTTGTCAAGTGTTTCGAATTTTATGATGTCATGAGAGAATTATTATTGCATGTTACTAAAATAAGATAATTTGTTTATTTTATTCGTTCCAGTATTAACCATGACATGATGAGTGGGAAACAAGGCGTTATTGAGTTTACAAAAGGATCCATCTATAGTGTGAAGAAAGGCAAGAACGGACAACTGACGGTGGTAAGAAATCATCTTGAAAAAAAAAAGCCCTGTTAACTATTATAAACTGGTGCATTAGTCTACTGTTAAAGTGATGTCAGTCGCCCTCTGGCTAAGGGCAGTTTGTTTGAAGAGTAGCAATGCTGTCTTTACTTAGCTCTGGGGTCAGTTTGTTTGAAGAATAGCAATGCTGTATTTACTAAGCTCTGGAGGAAAATAATTTTTCCAACTTAATGGAAACGTTTCGCATTTTGATTGTGCTCATGTCACTTATTGTTGGAATACGCCGCCCTCATATAAGTGAAATACCCTTAAGCATGACATTAAACATCAATCAATCAATCAATCAATCATTTAACTGATAGTCAGGCCCGCTGGCTGAGGGTTTAAGCGTAGGCATACTGTCTCTGGTCTGCCATGGAGGAAAATCAATTTTCCGACAGCACAAAGCATTTTACATTTAATTGTGTTTGTGTTGTACACTGTAGTTCTATAAAGCAGCAAGGGGAGGTTGATATAGCCCAGTTGGTTTTCTCCGTCTTGCAATTGGCCCTAGGCTGGGGCTCAGCGATCTTGTGTGCGCTTACTAATCCTACTTCAATTTACCGTTTACAGGATCGAGTCTGCCTGTTGACAATCAGGTATATGAGTGAGACATGTTGTGTCTCCGGCAATCACAAGGGTGGTTTTTACATGGTTTCATCCTGGTTTTCCACCGCTATTAGTCAAGGAACAGGGTAAAATGGATTATCCATCGTCACATAAGTAAAATAGGTGAAGTACGACATTAAACCTCAATCAAACAAACAAATCTGTCTTGCAATTGTCCTGTCTTTGATTGTCGTCCTTTTACTACGGAGTTCAACCACCATTAAACAAAGTCAAGTGAATCATTACATGTCAAAATCTTTCTCACAACAGGTAGATGATTTTTAATATAATTTTTATTATCATTATTACAGGAACAACATTTTTTTTTTATTCAGCAGACTATTTTATAATTTGCATTCTTTCTGCTTTCAGATTGCCCCTCAGTTGTGAAAAACGTAGAAAAATTTCTGTCATAAATCTGACAGCCAAGACTGTCCATTGGCCAAGCTACATCATGTGTTCTGGGTAGGGCTCATAAGGAATTATTTGATTGGTTGAGCAGGACTGGAGAAACTATCTAGAGCATTCTCATTCATGATTGGTGGAAATGGTCATGTGGCTATTCAACCAGCGTATATACGTGATTTTCATATGTCCAAAGAAGTAAATTTTAAATCTTTTCCTTTGGTTATGCACCGTCGTATGACAGGGTATGTCATGGCGTTTCCTTAGTTTACACAAATCATGACATTTTACTTTATATGTTATTGGCTGGGTCAAATCATGTGACTATCTACAAGTCATTTGATTGGTACATTTGAATTATGCGTATTTCATGGAACTGAAATCAAAATTTTATGTCTTTAATACTTGTGCTATGTGATAATTCATCATTATATACCTTACAATTGTACGCCTTTCTAAAAAACTTTTTTCTTTTATGAAAAAAAAAACCCAAATAGTTATTAACGTTTCTCCTAAATATTTTGGATCTCTTTTGGCTTTCATTTTGTGGATTTTTACATATAGCATATTACATTGTTTCTTTTTCTTTCTTTTTTTTTGTGTACATATACTCTGATTGTCTTTTGCCATATTTTCATTCAACACAGAAATATTTCGGGCCTATTGCATTTAATAGTTATATTTTCTGGGTCAAAGTCTCAAAGTTTAAATGTAAATTTTTTTCAAACCTTTAATTGGAGTTTAAAAAATATTCAAACTTTTTGGGGTTAAGAATTTACAACTGTAATCTTTTAAAGCGAGTGTAAGATCTGTAAGATGTGTCTCAGTTTGGTTTTTAATGTTTAAGTTACAATTGATATATATGTTGTATTTTTTCTTTTTTTTGTCTCATGAAATAGGTTGTGGCATTGCACATCATGCAATAAATCTACCTATCAGGTTGCTAAATGTAGCTATAAAAGGGGCCTGCAACCATGGCTTAGTGGTTAACGTGTTTATTTATGATACTTCGATATATGGTCGCCCTGTGAGGGAGCGGGTGGGCCATGGCCCTGCAGAATACTCCCTCGGCTTCCTCGGTCTATCATAAGAGGTGGGAAAAGAGGTTGCTTTCTGGTGCCTTGGTGTACGCAGAGCTCAAGGGTAACGGGAAGCAGATTTGTTTGTGATGTTCTGTATTTGTGTCTGTTGTCATATCAGTGAAATACCCTTGGGTACGATGTTAAACACCAATCAAACAAACAAATCAATATATGGTCAACAGGTTTAAATTGTTGGTAGACCATAAAGCAGTTGAGTGGGTCACACCAAGCAACTTGGGCAATCACAGGGGTGGTTTTTTTAAGAGGTTTACTCCCAGTTATCACTATATTTAAGCCAGTAACAGTGTAAAACTGGCCGTGTGCTGTAATATAAGTGAAATGGGCTGGAATGCCCCAATCAATCAATCAAACAAACTTGACCTTTTGGTCTGATATATCATCATGAGTGAAATAAGCTTAACGACAAGTCCAACAAGCCCAGTGTTCCACTTAAAACAGGCAATCCAAAGTCCTGGAGGTCAAATACCCTGGAGTGTGACATTAAACACCAATCTAACTAACCATTTGTGATACATGTTCTCTTACTCTAGAGAAAGAGATACAAAGCGATTGTCTGAAAATCGAGTATATGCAGTTAATGCAAGTTTCATATACGCATTTCTGATAATACCAGTTTTATGTAAAATCTTGCTTCTTTTTTGTTGTTTTTTTTTTTGTTGTTGTTGTTGTTAAAATGTACCCAACTCTTCTTGGTGCTTTCTTTCATATTTATTATATAATTTACACTCTTTGATATTTATAATCAGTTGTGAAATTGATCATTCCTCTTTACAATTTCTTGCCATATCAATAACAAACAATATTTTCGCTATTTTCGGGATAACACTTTAATAGTTTGAACAGATTCTGGTTTTTAAAGGTTTCAACCTGCAAAAATTTTCTGAACTAGAGCTGTTCAAACTAAGAAAAGAGTCATCCCAAAGTTATGAAAATACTGTTAATCTTGACTTTCTAAAAAAGACACACAAAATTATCAGGCATAAACAAAGGCTAAACCGGTTGTTTTATGCCAAAATGGTTTGGGCCAAATAGTGAAGAACGGACCAATATTGATTCTCAAGAACTCCCTAACAGTTTGCCCTCAAGCCAAGGGCAATATGATAGGAAGTATATTTATGGGGTCAACTATGAATGAATATTAATTTCCCACAAAACATTTGTACATGACACCTACCCTTATTCTTGTTGTGGTGGTGTTCACTCTTTGGAAGTATTACTTTGATGTACCGTTCACAGGATTGAGTTCGTCTGTCAACAGGATGTGGCTCTGGCAATCGCAGGGGTGGTTTTTATGAGGTTTCTTCCTGGCTCTCCACCATAATTAGGCAAGGAACTGTGTGAAATGGACACTCTGTTGTATAAGCGAAATACCCTTAAGCACAGTGTTAAACAGCAAATAATCAGCCGTTATATGATTGCAACATAAAGATGTGTGGTGGTTACAATTTGATGGAAGAATTCAGATGTCCCAAATTGGTGAACATAGAACATGGTCAGGCACCAATGTATGTGGTTAACATTTACACCTACAAATAGTAGTTTGTTGATGGACAAATATACAAACCAATCTGTACATGTAGTTTAATTAAGAGCAATTTTTATTTCCACGCAGGATCTGATTGGTTCCTGGTTTTACTATCATGAGTTTTTCTTTTTTTTTAAAGGCTTTTTGATTGCACTAATCAGATGGTAATAAAAAATGTTGCTTAATCAAAAAGTTCTCAGAAAAAAAATAAAAATTTATTACTGTTTGTTGAATGCTGGGTCATTGCAGTGCTAATCAAACACTTAAAAATCTCACAGTATGAAGATATTTATTCTATTGCTTGTTATATTAATTGTAAAATATTTAGCGTAAAATGTGTATACTAAATTTGTGATAGTTAATTGGTGCTTTTCATACGTGTTTTAAAAAATTACAAATATCAATCAGACGTTAACAATTTGGTTTAAAATCATAGAGTTGTGTGAGCTATTGTTTTTTGCTGGTAGAGTATCAAACAGCGCTATTTTTATCTCATTTAAATTGAAAGTGATGCTTATCAATCAAAACTAGATAATCTTTCTTTGTTATTTTTGAAAGTGATGTTAATCTCCTGAAAACTTAATAATCTTTAGTTACCACACAACATATTATTAGTAGCCTACTTGGATTTACCGTTCACAGGATTGAGTCCATCGGTCAGCCATCAGGTATATGAGTGAGGCACTATATGTGTTCTGGCAATCGCATGGGTGGTTTTTATGAAGTTTCCCCATCATAATAAGGCATGGACCAGTATGAAGTGGATAATCCACATATAAGTGAAATTACAAATACTCTTGAGTATGACGTTAAACCCCAATCACACAAACAAACCAAAGATATGAGTTAACTTTGATGTTTTCATGACGAAAATATGATGTACACTGGGAGATATTGTTCATTTATCTTCAATGTACCTATCCCAGATTGGAAAACAAAATGAACACCTTGGTTCAAATATATTTAGCTTCTAAATGCTCCATAAAAATGTTTAATAAAATTTGTTAACACAGTCCACATGTAACAGTTTTTCAATTTTTTAGTGATTACTTAGAACAACTTCTGTGATTTGTAATTTTGCCATTTCCTAGGAAGGACCAAAATATTTTGTAACACAAAAACTGGGGAAAGTCACATTTTGTCCTAAACTTATGTCTCTGGATCAATTTCAGTTACTATTATTTATATCCTAAAAAAAATAGTTTGATCGTTTATATTTATTGATCATTGTTATGTATGTTTTGTTAACTTTTGATGTTTTTTTGATTATAATATATAGAGGTGTAATAAGCGGATGCCTTCGTTCAATTGTGACTTAAATAAAGTTCTTTTTAAACATTCTCTTTTTGATGAAGTGAGACCTCAATTGAGAGGTTTGTTCGATTGGGATTGACATTCACAATTAAACAACACGTTGTCTATTTCTTACTGAGGAAAAACTTGCTTTGTTCAATTGAGGATTTACTCCGTACTTAAGGTTATTTCACTCACATGCTGCCTTGTAAGTCCACTGGCTGAAGGAGTCCACCCTTGGCAACAAACAAACCAGGAACTGACAGGACTGATTTCTCCCTCAGCCTTGTTTAAATAAGAGGGAAAACTTTAGTTTGATTGTGGTATAATGCACACACAGGGTTATTTAGCTCACGTGATGGAATGCCATAAGGAAACCACCCTCGACGCCACTGGCAGCAATTGAACCAAGACTAGATACAGGCTTAGTGGTCAGCATGTGCACTTACTAATCCAACATACTTCGATTTCCTGTTCACAGGAGTCTTGTCGACCATCAGTTAAATGAGTGAGACATATGATTTGAATCCGGCAATAAAGATTTTTTTTTAGGTTTTCTCAATAATTCTGCAAGAAACAGTGTGAGGATAATCAGTCATCATGTAAGTGAAATACCCTTGAGTACGATGTTAAACCCTAATCAAACATTCTTTCTGTTGGAACTAAATTCCTACAGAGCTACATGTAGGTAAAGAATTCTATTGGCCTGTAATTTAACCTTTTTGGATGTTTGCTTGTTGGGGCCGGACAGAAGTGACTATTCATAAACTAAGGCCTCCTCGCTAATGTTTGATTGGTGTTAGGATCATTCTGAAAGGTGTTTCTCTGGGTTTGCTGCCTTTTGAATATGAACATTTCTCCAGAGCCCAGTGAAGACCTCATTCAAACACATGGTATAGCTTTATATAGGCTGCTATAGAGATACCATGCGACATTTCGCTGCTTGTTTGTGTTCTGACCTAGCCTCATATGCTGGATTCCTATTGACAGCATACACCCAAAATCATGGGAACCCGGACTGTCAGCGAGGCTATATTGCACAACAGTCACCTGTATTTGTGATGATAGTTCTTTTCAAATCTCTAAGACTTTCTCCCTCCATACATTGCGTACAGCCCAGTCTGTGTTGAAAAGGTTAACAGTATTTAATCATTACAAAATTAGATTCCAAGAAATAAAACGATTGGATTTGGATATTATTAAAACTGTGAACAGAAAACCTGCTCTTGATCATGTTTATAAGTTGATTTCGAGCACTGCTTTCTGTCAGTATTTCCTTATGTCATAAACTCCTACTGTCATTGAATCCGCTTATTCCATTGGCTGGTGGAACTAGGGGAAAAACCCCAGAAAGGACAAGCTTATGTGCCCTTGGTCAACTGCGATAACACGAACTTCTTCCAAGTTCACCCTTATCGTATCTTGTGTATATACATTTAATGCTTTTTACATTACAGTTTACAAATTAACGATTTTTAAGTAATAATTAGTCACGATCTCATGTACTAGCAAAATGGTTGTA